>JBBPQP010000089.1:0-53350 GCA_038092555.1 Boletus subgraveolens
CAACTAGTGCCACCCTAGACCTTCAGGCTGGCACTCTTATCCCAAGTCCAACTCAAGCAAGTGCACAACCCTGGAAGCTGTGGACTCCAGGAATGGAAGGGTCCTCAGATCTTCTTCGTTCTGTAAGATGAAGGCAGTCTCATATAAGGATTGCTATCTGACATGGTTGGTCAGGTCACTATGATATTTTCCTCTAATGGGTTTGGGATCTGTCCACAAAGTGGATTTACAGGATGTTCAATGATGAGCAAGTATGCTTGAACCTGATCAGCCTCCATTGACTAGATTCAACTGACTGTTGTGAGCAGTGCATCACTCTCAGCAGAAAATAGTTCCCTTTATACAGTTACACCAAATCAGTTGCAACAAGGTATTGAAGATTCAGTAGCAGTTATAATTTGGATATGTCAGTCTTAGCAAATTTAATCTATTTTATTACCATTTAACTGCCTTTTTCTAGCTGGTCAACTGGGTGCAAGTCATGGAGGATTTGATCGGATGACTGGTGAAAGTCAAGTGACACAGGTGATTACTGAATGGAGATTGAATGTGAGTACAATAAATTTTACTCACATGAGGTTTCTTTTGCTGAAGCAGAACCTTCAACAGATCAATGTGGCTCCAGTCAGAGTTATATCTATATAACACTTAACAGCAAACTCATTACACACATTTCAGGTTGTATTTGCCTCAACAGCATCACTTATTCTCTTCATACTGGCATTATGCTTCATCAAAATCCCCCCAAGATTCCATCATGGTTCACCTCTCCAAGTCACTGGACTGAGTGTTCTAGAAACACTCTGGGCTGCAGCACACTCTCAGACTCTGCGTGAACATATGGCAGACATCAGTGACCATCGCTGGACCACCTACGAAGGGCAGGCATGTTCAAGATCTGTCTTGGAGATATCCGGGGCTCTCAGGCTCCCGAAACTGAGAGTGAGGCTCTCCTGGAAGGACGATAGGTGTGTTTCAGAACATTATCAGTGTGTCCCATCAGCGATCTGACATCTATGTACCTACCGGCGGCCAACGGCGACCTACAGAGCGTTTGCAGTGAAACTTGTTTACAGTGAGACCGTCAATAGGAAAGATATTTATTACACACCGTTCCGCTCGTGGTTTCTGATACATACAGTGTTTTCTCCGAGTCTGCTTTTGGACAATTGATACGACTTTCTTGGTTTCAGTGGTTCAGGGATGGCCTTACCCCATTGAGATACGACTATTCCCAGGAGTTGGGGGCAGCAACAGCTTTCCGGAGACCCAACTTGATTGAGGGCGAACACATTTGATCGACCTGAGGAAGACCGTGAATCCATGCGCATGGACAATTTGCAAGACAGTCGGGGCCCACTGCATAATACCCTCCGTCTGACCCAGGGGCCAGTGTTCAGTACAAAACTACGGCGCAGAAAATTTTGAAACGTTTAACCGCAGTTTTGAGAAAGAGACCTATGATTTTCAGCATACACGGAAGTTGGAACAACGAAGACTCACGATGCAGACGACGCACCGTCTGCTTAAGTTATTCCCCGGATGGAAGACACCCGACGAACGGTCAGACGACCGTCAAAGTTAACATTCACTGTGCAATGATTTGTACGTGAGAAATCGCACTTTGGACGGAGGACATGGGGAGACTCTGCCGAGCGAGGTCGTTGTCCACATGTGAGAAGTGAACGTCATCGTCGTCGTCATTCACTATCGTGCCGTCAGAGAACTGTAGGAAAACCAACTTACCGTGATCTCTGCCTTTGCCCTCGTCACGTCGTTTTGGATGTACTTCAAGTTGTCACACTAGTGTGGACGTGGTGGTTCGATGTCGCGCAATTACGGGCAAATTGTCCAGGCACTGTGTTGTTATTTTAGGATGACGTCATGTCGATTCTTCAATGTTAGCAGGTTTGCGTATATCTTTGCCGAGTGACGACGACAGGACGCGCAAGTCCATCGAATTCAGAATCCAACATCGGCACCATAATTGCATCCGATCCCGAGGACATATATACCGTCGGGCACCCATTGTTTCAGCTCTCCACGACACTACAGACTCCGTTTCACACCGACCCGCTCGTGCTACTGAACTTCGAAACATCAACCACCAAACTCGGAATGTCTTCCGACGGTATGATACCAACGACGCAGAGAGCATGGATGGTCGTGATTCGTGGAGCAAGGTAAACCCCGCGATGCGTTGGCATTTAGGACCGATGTTCCGGTCCCGAAGCCGAAACCGGGAGAGGTGCTCGTGAGGGTACACGCTGCGGTACTCAATCCCGTGTGCGTACTTCGTCCCTAGTTTTCTCTGTGTTCCCACAAGGGGTCTTTCTGTCCTCTGTCGCGTGCGACCGGACGTTTACAGAGGGTGGAAACTCATGTGTGTATTGCCCAATGTGCTGTCGAAACGACCACACCCTGCAGAGCATGATCTTGCCGGTGTGATTGCAGACGCGAACGGCACGTCGTTTTCCAACGGCGACGAAGTGATTGGATATATTCCCGTTTGTAAGTCCTATTTCCTTCTGGCCTTGTTTGCCTCACTGACCCGTTAACCTCGTTCCGACGCTATAGCCCTCCAGTCCACCTCCCGTCAAGGCGCACTCGCTCAATACGCCACCCTCCCTGTGGACAACGTTACACCCAAACCCACAAAACTCACCTGGGAAGAAGCCGCAGCCCTCCCCCTCGCTGCATCGACGGCAGTCCAAGCTCTCCGCCTGGGGGGATACGATCCCGCGCGTGCGGTGGCGAACTCACCCACATCAATTCCCGTCAACCAGGAGTCGATATTCATCAATGGAGGGTCTACTGCCGTGGGCATCTACGCAATCCAACTCGCCAAAGCCCTCTCACTCCGAGTTACTGCCTCCGCATCGGCGCGAAACGAATCTTTTGTGCGCGGCGTCGGTGCGGATACGTTCCTTGATTACACTGCCCAACCCATCGCCGAACAACTCTCCGCTAGCCCACCGGACCCGAAGTTTTGCATGATGTTGGATGCAGCAGGGTCGTCGGACCCGGCAATGTACGTCAAGTCAGGGACATATATGAAGAAGGGAGGTGTGTATGTGACGACGGGTTTTTGGGCTGGTAAAGGGGGGTGGTTGGGTGTAGTGGGACGGTGGATGGGTGCGCTGTCGAGACCTTCATTCTTGGGAGGTGTACCGACGCCGTGGAGGTGAATTGTGTGCGTGGGATTGTATGATGGATGTTGACTGTGGCCTTTTCCCCCCCGAATAGGATCGTCCATGTGGTGAATAAAAAGGAAGATACAAAGATGCTGTGTACGTTGATCGAACGAGGTGGGTTCTCTGACTCCGGCTTGACACCTTTGGCTGGACTCATCACTGACTTTCGATGTGTTGTGTAACTCCGGAAACAGGTGCGCTCCGTACCTATGTGGATTCAACATATGAATTCGGATCGGCATTGGATGCGTATGATAGGATAATGACAGGCCGAGCAACAGGGAAGGTAATTGTCAAGGTCGAGTGACGTCGTGTCGGATGTTCGGACAGACTGGGCGGAGGTATGACGTGTATGAATGTGCTTTTCGTCGGTTTCAGATTAATGTAGACGTATTTTATGACCACGGCAGACCGCGCTGAGTCCATGGACTCGTATTCTGACGATTTGGACGAGGGGCCACGAATCTGTACTTATCACAAGGTGGGGGAGCATGGAAGGCTTCTATTGATGGACAGAGAGTACAAACGCGTCATGTCACGTGAAGCAAGGAAGGATATGTAACCCAGCTAGTCCACGGTGACACCTTTCCCTCTTAGATCACTCTTTGCCTCGTTGATTTCCTACAAGGTCGGATGTGACGTGTGCAGAGAAACAAGGGTCATAAGTCCGGATTCGAGTTCGAGCGTTAAAAAAAATCGAGATAAAAGCCTCACCTCGAGCAACTCGTGGTAGGCGTCTGGACAATCTCGAAATGTGAACAAGCCCCAACCGAGAGATGCGAGGGAGTAGGCGCCAAAAGAGACAAGCAGCCACCAAGGGATCTAAAGTTATCCAGCTCGGAATCAGCTTAGCACTGGGAATCCAGAATAACGATGGTATCATGACGAAGAAGAACGCACGACGGGCAGGAGTTGAGCGACGATGTCTGGCTCGAGGAAGGGGATGGGAAGGACGGTTAAGAGAGCGAGGAGGTAGATGATGAGGATAGTAGAGGCGAAAACGGCTGCGCGGTGTGCACGGGCCATATTAATGTAGCTTGAGATTGAGAACGAGCGTCGAGGTGTGGTTCGGAAAGTCGGAGAAGTGAAAGGCAATCGATATATGGTAGTTCAAAGGTTCCGCAGACAGGTGCCACGCCGCTGATGCGGGTGTTTGGTGCTATTTATGGCGTTCGTCTGAGTCCTCGAGTACTACTTGACACTTTGCTTGCTGGGACTGATTTTGACGGAAAAACGTTTAGGTTTGTTTTGCTTGAGCCCCGTGCGTGAACCCCGAAAAGTCATCCAGGAGCTGAAGCTCACTTCAGAGATACTTGTTCGTCAATAGAATCCCATCACAACTCATTCCCGATCAGGCGGTCCAGAATCATGAGCCGTACCAAGTCATGGAATGATACTGTAGTATGACGCTTGACCGACCTTAGCTCAGTTGGAAGAGCGCGAGACTGTAATGGATAAAAATCATCTTGAGGTCGCCTGTTCGAGCCAGGCAGGTCGGATTCTTTCTTTTGCCATTGTTAGAGGACTTTTTTCTTTCGTATCCATGCCGTTCGTTGCATGCGTGATCAATTGTTGCGAGCTTATCGCACACAAGATTATATATCAGGTGGTACGAAACTGAAACCATGGATGAGGGGGTCATTGTTTACTGCGCAAGTTACGGTTTGGTTAGAATTATATAATTTTGGTGAACCACAACGGATACCAAATATGGGCAACACCGCCAACGCTGAGCTCGCCATCAAAGAAGATACGAAGTTTCGACTTTGAACGTCACATTGTCAAAATGCATTGTACCCGCGTCGAGCTTGCACCCCTTCTTTTGGGCTTATACTGTCACAAATCCGCTGTCAAGTGTTTCATAGAATTCAGGTGCCATTTACGAGGTGTATTTTCACATTAGGTAACTTTTACGGACAGTCAATGGTGAGTCGGCTTCACTCGGTTTTGTCCGGTTACACGTCGTACGAAGGACACTCATACGCAAAGCTTCTTCACGAGAGTTATAGACGCGAAGTTCTCGCCAAGCTGCCTCGTGCTGCACAAGTGCTGTGGTCTTCTTCGCTCCTCTCCTCCAGGCTCCGAGGCGTAGATGCATCGCGATGCTCGCGCATACATGGTCGTACTCCAAAAAGCGCTGTCACCGTGGAAATCCGAGGGAGACTCCACCAAGCACGGAGTGGACGTGTCGCATCCGCCGAATGTGCCGCCTCTAAACTTCTTTTCCTTCTGTAGACCTGAATTGACCTTGCTGCTTGAATCATGCTTTGCCTTACCCTCCGTCGGTTCAGTTCAAGAAGGGAGTGATTTTCTCCTCCCAGCCAACTTTCCTACTTCAGGGATCTGCTCTGGATGTGCTCCTTGTCTTTGTTTCCGTTCTCCGCCACTCAATCAGCAAAATTCTCACTAACAAGGTCCAGTGGTCTCCTGTAAAGTGGTCCGATCACACTCGACGTCACTTTCAACAGAAGTTGATAACAGCTGCCAACACACAACTGTGAGATCTCCCACTCCAGATTATTCATGTCCGATATTTCCGTGTTATTAAGGGAAGACGGAGGTTAACGTGAATATTCTCGCATTACAGCAATACCCACAACTCCACAACGGTACGTACACGAGTCCTGACTGCCCTTCCTATGAAAGCTCCTTGCCGAACCCGTGTTGCGATTGGCGGGTTCGAGCTCGGCGAACTGCTTCTCGACCAATCACGCTCCCCTAAGATTCCCTCCATGACAACGGGTGTGACTGATGGATCACAAGAACTGCTTGGTCATCCGACCATCGCATCTATCGTCCTACGGTTGTCATGCCTGGACGAGTGCAATTTGAACCAAGTGCTTCTCGTTTTCTCAGCTTGATGTTCGTTCTCGCTTGACCTTGGCAAAAGTCCGCTCCCGCGGACGTGTTTCCAAATACCTGGATATTACGAAAGTCGCCCCGTGGCTTTTGCTGAACGTCATGAGGATAACGTGCCCAAGTTCTCCGACGAGGTATAAATGCCCAGCCTTACATCGCTATCCATCCCATTCACCGTGAGCCAGTTCGATCAGTTGTCTCTCATCCTTCGTCATGTTTGCCAAAGCCGTTGTCTCGACTACCCTCCTTGCTCTTGCTGCTGCCACTGCTGCCACTATGCCTGCCAGCGAGTGCACAACTGGACCTGTCCAGTGCTGCGACAGCACCACGTCTTCCGTCTCCTCCGTTACTAGCTTGTTGGGCTCGCTGGGTATTAGCGCCGGGAGCGTCGCCGTCCCGATCGGCCTCACTTGCACCCCCATCACCGTCGTCGGTGCTGGCAGCGGTGCCACTTGGTAGGTCGCCTTTTGTTACCGTCAAGGACTCACTGCTGAGCAATACACACAGCTCTGCTCAGCCTGTTTGCTGCTCCAACAACAATTACAGTAAGCAATTATAAAAAAAAAAAAACATCTCGTGTCTCACTTGCAGTCGATGCTCACTCCTTTTTTTCTATCACAGACGGCGTCGTTGCGCTTGGCTGCAGCCCTGTCAATCTCAACCTCTGATTTTTTTTATTCCGTTGAGTTTTGTTGACGATGAAGACCTTGGGAGGTTACCCGGTGCTCGTTGCCTTGCGCTAGATGTAATCTCCTGCTGAATCGTCATATACCCCGTTTGTCCCCATTTCTCTGAGAGTATTTGAACGACTGTTGGACGCCGCGCCGCATAAGCCTGTGCGAATGTAGGTAGCTCATCAAAAAAAGATTTTCTTATCAAGCACCTCTGTTTTCATACAGGTTCCTGATGCTGTTCTTACTACTAACTCCCATCGTATTCTATACCAGCAAAACTTGTCCATCCACATCTTCATTTCTATGGCCCCCCTCATGAGTTATACTCCACCGAGCGTTCCCTCCAGATGCCAACTGTGGCTGCCAGAGTCAAAACTAGTGGTTCGATCGGTAGGTGTGTGTTTATCAGGCGACGTATCGCATCCATCACAGATTTTAACCGGCAGTATGATTGATCATTGCTGGTGTTCGTGTTCAGTGATGCAGCACCTGTCACTGACGTATACTCAGGTAAAGTCTGATTGATATCGCGCGGCACATTTCGATCGATCGATCGTCTGCATCAATTACTTCCGATTCAGAGTCGAGTCGGAAATGTGAATATATCCTCAATATCGAGGTGGATAAACTTTTCACCCCGACTTGCGAAATTGACTCACGTGCGCACGGGATGCTGGACTGCAAGAAGCATCGCCATGACATGCTAGAAATTGTGGTTGCAAGCACCACGCATACTCAACCCCTTTATTACCATTTTGATTGCCCTACGACACTTACATAACAGCGTTCGTAGATATTTACGCTACTCTTCGGGAAGAAAAGAAAAAAAAGGATTCTCAACTCCGAGTCTAGCAAAACCCATACACGAAAGCACCGCCCTTGTTGCCGCGCAAGATCTCTCTCCGCCCTTGCTCTCCCTGCACTCTCTAGCTCGGTACACATTCCGCTCTTGAGACACGCCTCTGAATATACCGTCCTCTTTGTGGACCAAATTCAGCGGCGTGTCAAACTTGGCGACCTGTGCACATAACTCAGCATCAGAAACACACTCGGTGATCAGAACATGGACCCACCTCGCCCTTGTCCAACACGATCAACCGATCATAATCAATCACCGTCCTCAACCCTACTTATGCGCCACTACACCTCGTCAACACCAACACACACACATATAGACGAAACTTATATCGAAAAATAGACACACCCTGTCAACAACAGTGAGTCCCCAAACTCCTCTCTAATGATCGTCGCCTGAACCTTGGCATCCGTCTCGAAATCAATGCTGCTCGTGGCTTCATCGAACACGATGATCGAGCACCATCTCAACAATGCATGTGTCAGCGCGATCAGCAAGCGGAGTCCGTGTCCCAGTACCAGGCGAGGTATTTGATATCATTATAAGTCTCGAAAGAAAGAAAGTTCAATCATCGTTTCGCAGTCGCACGCGCCTATTCTACAGGACTGCGACCTAGCATACATGGGGTGTTCGGAGGTGAGCCCGCGCGAGATCAAGAACAGCGGTCATCAGCGAGAGCAGCGCCTCCGATTCATATCGTTTCGTCGCGGTCGTGCGTACTTTGAGGAGCGAGCGCTAATTTGGATACTGTCGGCATAACTTCGAAGCACATTTGCGATTGCCAGACCTCTGGGTGTGGTACTTACTGTCGGCGTTTAACCTGCTTGGATATCCATAAGGAGCTTGAAGAGGTCTAGGAACAGCAGTGCTGCACTAATACTGTCCCGGATTACATACAGAATCGTTTTTGGGCTCGCGTCCGACATGGCGTTTCAGAATGCCGGTAGTTTCCCTCGGAAGAGAATGTAAGAATCGGACCATATACCAAGACAAATCGGTAGGAAGTGTAGACGGCAACCTCCGAGTCAGGCCTGAGATTGTTCGGACAGGATTCATCTTTTTGAGCACCGCTCGTTTCAGTCCGCGTTGGTAAGGCGGTGTCGGAGCCTCTTCGTGGGCGTCTGTTCATTGGCATGACATCTTACCAATCATAACTCAGCATCAGAACGTGTTGGACCCATAGCCAGCGAGAACGTTCCGCCTGATAGTTCTGGGTGTCAGTGTGTCATTATCAAATATGCTTAGCATAAATCGTTCACCTATGGTTGGGGAAAACAGCTACAGCCTGAGTAGACTTTCTCATATTGCATGGACTTTCAGGCGATCCATGGTGGAATGTAGGGGGGATGGCACATTTTTGCACAAATACTAATGTATGGTCCATCTGGATTGATGATATGCAGTATGAGATGCTCCGTTGGCGGAGGCAAAGTCAACTGAGCAGGTCCGAACTGGCAGGCGAAAAATGGAGAGTCGGAGACTCAATACACTGTCCCTGTCCACAGAATGTTCTAGTCAACGTAAGAATGATCAAAATTCGTCTCCAGAGCGGGTTTGTATCGAAATACCATCCCTGCTATATATGCTATCGACTCGCAAGCCAGGGCAAAAACCTGTGCTGTATAATTGGAAGCAGCTGGCACAAGCAGGCTCAGATGGTGTTCTGCGGAAATTGGAATGTTGCCGCTTCGGCGAAATCACATCACAACTTACAATCATCAAGGAAGAACTCAAGGACTCCGTGAAAACGTTAAGGGGTCACAATCGCATCTTCGACAAAGTGACCATCGACGAGATCCTTACACCGCGGGAAGAAACTGAAATCGACGAGGCCATGTTGCAATTTGAAAGTGAACTGCATCGCCGCAGCGGTAGGGTATCAGGTGCCTGTCGAACTTGATGAAATCATTGAAATTGCATCAGATGACAAGGAAGAAGCCCAACCGTTATCTACCCCGATGTTATGTTCAGAGATCACTTTGTTGTGCGAGAAACCCGAGATGACTTTCATCACTCGGAGTCATGCAACCACCTCTTTGGAGTTGACAAGACATCTTCGCAAGTTCCGATGTGGTGAAATGTATCGGGAGGAACTGCAGAACGTGAAGCAGACTACTTGAAAAGCTATTGGAAGCAGCTATACCATAGATGCCACACATTTGGTGCTGCATGAATCTCATAATGCATCTCAAAAAGGCTGGCGCAACTCGTATGCATTATGAGAATGTCTAGGTCTAACACCTGAGGCCATGACAACATAGCCGTTTGGGCAGTGGGCGCGCACGGCGGGGACCCGGTGGACAGCAATACGGAAAGCTTCCAATCAAATGGTCAGCTGTTCGGCTCTCTAAATGAACTTCGACTGGGGGCCTTCCGATCTAGAATGTCATGCTGTAACATGGACGTTAACCCCCAACTATTCCAGGACGAGCACGTATCAAAGACGGAAATTGTAAGGAAATACCTTGTAAAGGAGTAAGTATCGCATCAAGTCTCTGGGTTCGACGATTATAAAACCGACAACTGACCGTGTAGTTTACCCCCAACTCGCAACGCCCCTCTCACTAAATCCAGAGTCCTAATGCCTGACAACAAAGAATCCGGTTCTTTCATAATCCGTTCTCGTATTATGCGATACCCCCCTATCGGTATCAACCCTCAGGGTCCACAGCCTAGCTATACGTTTGTCCTTGTCAACCCACCTATCCTACAGGTATGATCATCCCCCGTTTCCAACTGGAACATAGCACTCACCTGTCCCTTGCAGTGGGTGCTCCTCCAAGATGACGACGGCAATTTCCGGCTCAGCATAGGCGGATATCCCTACACCGGGATAATCGGCGACAATGTTGCTGTTTCCGAAAACCTCGAGGACGAGGTAGTATGGGAACTTGTCTACTATCCATCTCAGGACGCTTATACGTGAGTAGCACCTACTTTTGTACATCATTGACATGTTTCGCTCATCGGTTCCTTGTTCAGTATCGTAAAGGCGGATGATACCAGCAATGGATGGTTCGTCAATAATAGCCTGCAGGTAATGAATTCTCCACTCTTGATGAGGGTAAGAATCTTATCTGTATCATAGATTGAGATCAGGCCGACCTCAGCCACGCCTTCGGCGAATCAGTTGTTTGCGTTGGTGAAGTTGTAGTGATGAGGAAGCGTATGTACGAAGTGGAGTCCGTGTCTCAGTACGAGGGGAGGCGTTATGCTGTTTGATGTTGTTGTAAGCCTTGAAAGAAAGCATGCTCGATCAATCGTTTCGCGGTCACACGCACCTATTCCACGGACCGCGACCTAGCAAACGTGGGACGGGGTGTTTGGAGGTGAGCCCCGCGAGATCAGGAACAGCGGTCGTCAACGAGAGTCGCTTGCCTCTGATTCATGGCGTTTCGTCGCGCTTGTGCGCACTGTGAGGAGTGAGCGCCGATTTGGATACTGGTGGTATAAATTCTGAGCACATTGCAATTGCCAGACACGCACAATGAAGAGTCATCACCCACCAAGTGACGCCTCCGTACCGTTATCGATCGTTGGAAATGGTACTCACTGGCAGCGTTCAACCTGCTTGGGTATCCACAGGCGCCTTGAAAAGGTTTATTATGTGGTACGAAACTGAAGCTATGGTGACACGACGGGTACTTACTGTCGGGGTTTAACCTACTTGGATATCCACAGGCGCCTTGAAGAAATCTATTGTGTGATACGAAACTGAAGTTAAGGTGACACGACGCATTTTGCAGAATGTAAGTAGGCGAAACGCGAAGTCTTCCCAGACTTGGAATATAGGTTGACGATTGGGCAACGGCTTTCCCGGTCGACTCGATATGCGGGCCGATACTTGGAATAACACCGGCCTTCACTGGGAAGACCAACCACATGTACCTCAAGTTTTAGTCGAGCCCATGTTCGGCCGGGAAACTTTCATTTTGAGGACATTTTCACCCTGGACGACCTAAATCCTACAAAACGTGTCGTGTGAGTGGGACGTTCTCTACGTGCGTGACTATGTAACAGTTTAGTCGGAAGCTGAGCGCTGAAATTTGAAAGTCAAGAAGGATCACCATGACCGTGACATCCGAGCCTGAGAAATCGTCTTCGCAAACACCAACGCATACGAGCTCAACCTCGCCACGATTTTGATTGCTCTACTACACCGACATAACCCATAGATACATATACACTACCCTTCGGGAGGAAAGGAAAAAAAAGACATTTCGAATCTCGACTCAATCAAAGCAAATACACGAAAGCAACAGCACAATATTTTCACGGCGACGCCATCATTCTCCCTATTGCCGCGCAAGATCCCTCTCCGCCTTTGCTCTCGCCGCGCTCTCCAACTCGGTATACGTCCCACTCTTGAGACACATGTTTCGGAATATACCGTCCTCTTTTTGGATCAGGTTTAGCGGTGTGTCAAACTCGGCGACCTCGCCCTTATCCAACACGATCAACCGATCGTAATCAATCACCGTCCTCAACCTATGCGCCACTACACCAAAACCTCGTCAACACACAACACACACCCATATCAAAAAAAAAAAGACTCACCCGTCAACAACAACGAATCCCCAAACTCCTCCCGAATCGTCGCCTGAATCTTGGCATCCGTCTCGAAATCGATACTGCTCGTGGCTTCATCGAGCACGATGATCGAGCTCCGCCTCAACAATGCACGTGCCATGGCGATTAGCTGTCGTTGGCCCTGCGAAAAGTTGGTACCACCCGCAGAGACTTGGGTATCGAGCGTGATGGTCGTCTTGCTGTCTACCTCGGTCGTGGTGGTCGATGGTGGGGAGGGGGTACCGTCTTCAGCAGGTGTGGGTACTCTACTGGACATTCGAGAGTTGCGTTGCGATTGGTAGGCGCCTTCGGTGAGCATTTGAACGCGGTAGAGGACATCCAGGCATTCGGCGTCATCGTGTTCATCTGTGAGATAAATGAAAAACATCAGCAAGTCGTCCAGTTGTTCCTATAGCTAGAAGCACTCGCCGAAAGGATCTAAGTTGTCCCTCAACGTCCCAGAAAACAGTGTCGCATCCTGAGGAATGAACGTCTATATGTCCCAATCAGCCTTGAGCTTGTCCATCCAAACTCCCCCAACACTCACCAAACGCGATCTCAAATCATGGATGCCAATCTTTGAAATATCAATCCCATCAATCAAGATCCGTCCCTGCACCGGATCCACGAATCTCAAAATACTCATGGCCAACGTCGACTTGCCACTACCCGTCCTTCCCAAGAGGCCTATCCGTTCCCTTGCACTGAGCTGGAACGAGACGTTCTTCAACACTGCCGGAAGCTCTGGCGCATACTTGATCACCAAATCTTCGACGTTGATCAACGGGTTTGAGCTCGTGCTCGAGGGCCAGTACGCAGGTGGACGGTTCGATTCGAGGACGGCAGGTGGTTCCTGGGGGAGATCGAGGTACTCGACAACACGCTCGACGGAGCTGTTCGGGGAAAACGTCAGTGAACCAGAACGATGGCAGTACATAGGGAGAACGTACTTCAGATCAAGCTCGAGAGCAGTCCAGAACCGACACGCCCAATACACGCTCATCGTGAACGTCATCGCACTCGTAATACAAAGACCAGCAGTACCAGCCGAGACGTATCCAGAGAGTGCAAACAACGTCGTTATCAACACAGCCAGACCACCGAGTGTGTCAAAGTTGAGCAACAGCCATCGGTTCGTCATCCAGAAATTGTACCACATCTGTGTATTCACGTGTTAACTTCAGGGAGTGGACAGGAATTTGGAAACACCGACCTTTGTCGTCACATCAATCTTACCGTGCAAATCATCCAAAAATCGACGTTCCGCCGAGAATGCACGGACAGTCACAATGCCCTCTAGTAACTCTCCAAATCCAGAGAAAATAGGTGAGCGAGAGTTGGACTCCATGCGACGGAGATCGCGGCCCGTGTTCAAGTACCCGATGGCCAGCAGGCGATAGAAGAAGCCAATAATGACAGCGGGGATCAAGAACCACGGGAACACGACGCTACGAGCCCAAACACAATTCAGTGAATTTCATCATCCAAAGGGCAAGAGAGCCACGTACGCAACAGTGACGATGGCAGCAGCAAAGGTGGCTAGAGACGAGTTCACAGCCGACAACGAGCTCGCCAAGTTATTGTCTATCGTCTCAATGTCTTTGCCGAATCGATTCAGCATACGACCTGTGCCACCCTCCGTTAGTCAATCGACGAAAATCAACTACGTCGGTCGTTCAACACTCACCTTGAGGTGTGACATCATGCCAACGCATCGTGGCTCTCACCACACCCTCCAACAGCCGCCTGAAAATCAGCCTAGATGCCCTCAACGCACCCGAGTACTGCACCGCCGTCGACACAATACTGACAGTCGCCGTTGCGAGACCAATCGCACCGTAAACGCCGACGTAAAACAGCGGGTCCTCGTTCGCATCGGGAAGAGTGAACCACAATAACTTCTGAGTTGCTTGAATGTGGTAATAGGGACTCGAGTAGTGTCCAATGTCGTGCGAGGGGAGGAAACCATTCATCAGTGCTTCATTCTCTGTCAAGACGGTCGAGGTGAAGGAATATGGTGCGGCCGTTGTGCTGTTACCGTAAGCCTGACCCCATTCCTGAACGTGTTATTTAGCATGCGAAACAGTCTTTCAATCAGCAGTACTTACCCGAATCCAAAGCTTCTCAGTGACCCCTAAACTCTGCGACCAGATGATCAACACAGTCAATATGAACCACGTCCAATACGACCTGGGTACCCATCACGTAAGCCGTCTCTACCTCAAGTCAACGGGAAAAGACGACTCACGAGGCTTTTAAATACGCGTTATAGACCGACCACTTGACGCCACCGCTCTCCCTATGCTCGTCCTTGATCAGCTTCCTCGGCGTCTTCGACCCATCCTTGGCAGGTTCTGCGGGAGCACTGTCCACAGTCGCCTCACCCGCAGCGACAGGCTCTTCCTGCTTCACATCTGCTTGCGAATCTTGAGTGATATACTCCAAGACACCCTGGGCGCGCAAATCCTTCACTGTTCCTTGGGTATCGATCCGTCCGTCAAGCATTCGCACTAGGTAGTAGGCTCCAGGGAGGACGAGTTCGACATGATGCGTAACAAGGATCTAGCGCATAGATCAAGTACATGTTTGAATCCAAAAGGACCAGAACTCACGACCGTGCGGTTAGCTAGGAGAGGCCCACGCAAGAGCTTTTCATACAAGAATCGCGCAGTGTGGCTGTCCTATAAGCCATCACGCAATCAGCAAGCTGTCACAATGAAAGGAGGGAATGAACATACGACAGCACTCAGAGGGTCGTCCAACAGTACGTATTTCGTGCGAGCATAGACAGCGCGAGCAAGCGCGACACTAGGAACGCCAATCAGCATGTTTCCTATGTCCACATACACCATCCCCAAACTCACCGAGCCTTTTGTCCACCAGACAAACTCACACCCCTATGAAAGATGCTCAATACATTCTATGCATTCTTTTGGACGAAACCCACCTTGCACCAATCTCCGTTTGGTCCCCATCTTCGAGAATATCCAAGTCGGGTTTCAGAGCACAACATTCCACGACTGCATTATATCTTTCCTCGTCGTATGGGTACCCGAAGAGAATATTGTCCTTGATAGATTGGTGTCGCAGCCAGGACGATTGTGCAGCATACGAGATGGCGTGCATGTTACCATATTCATCGATGTCGGAAGTGTTTTTAGACATGATGAGTTTTCCGTTTGTGATCGTCATTTCACCCAAAAGTGCCAACTAGGACAATATCCACGTAAGCATGCCAGCTGCGCTCGCAAACAAGGGCTCACCAATAAAGCAGACTTGCCGCTCGCGGTCGGACCGGTAATCAGCGTCAGCTCGCCATCAGGGAACCGCACCGAAATGTCCTGCAGCTCAAACTTGTGATCTTCGATCCCAGATCTACCCGACAAACTCGCTGCATCGACAGCCGTATCCGTATCGTCGCTTGGGCTTCGACTGTCACTTGCGTTCGACCTGCCATTCTTGCCATTCCCGTTTTTCTTGCCCTTTCCCGCATCCTTGATATCCTGTTCTGGTACCTCATTCCACTTGAACGTGCCAGCCTCAATAGCAAGACCCTCATCCGCGGCGAGCGAATCTGCAGGTACCCGAGCACGCTTGATGGATGATACCTGTTCCGTCACTTCTTCCTCTCCGAGATACGTCTCGATACGCTTCAAGGCTACACCAGTCTAATTACACAAAGAAGTGAATGGATAAGCGGTGATCGACATGTATACAGGGATGATCGGCTGACCTGAAGTATTTGGACAATCCAAGCAGGGATGATGTTCAACGGCTGGCTGTTAGATGTGGGTAAGGACGCAGACGGGTTAGGACTAAGCTTTGTCGTACCGAATCATGTTAAACAATGCAATGGAAGTGAATGCGACGGAAACTGTCAGCTGGTTGCCCTGGTAAACGTACGCAAAGAATGAAATGAGGGACACGAGAATAGGTGCCGAATTCCAGAGAGCGGTGAACATGACCGAGTTGAGACGGGCTAGATGATTGGGACAATGTCGTGGCATTAGAAGATTGTCTCAATCATTAGTCATGGACCCGAATGAAAACGTAACTCACACTTGATCATCCAATCCATTTCGACTCCTCTAGCATCCATCGCCCGCTGTATCCACCGTTCCTCCCAAGCAAAGAATTTTATGAACTTCACGGCGCTGATGAGTTCATTCAGAACCCCCATACGCTTATCACGTGATGCAGAAACGCCTTTTTGGATGCGGATGCTGCGCTTCATCACGTAGCTATTCAGCGGCCATCCGACAAGCAAGACAATAAATCCTGCGAAAGCAGAAATGCCAAGGAGGCTATGCACAGGATGAGCCCATAAAATGCATGACATTAAAGAAAACATACTTGTACAAAAAGACCGAAGCAATGATGATTTCAAAAGGACCTGGATCATGGTTATTACTCTAATGCCCCTTATCACGTACATCATCGAACCTACCTCCGTAGATGAAGTACATTCCCGAAACCATCATGGCAATCCTATTTGCATCAACGGCCATCAAGTTGACAATCTTACCAACATCGGCGCCGGCTTTGGGTTCGTCTCCGGACGAGCTCTCGGAAGGTGCGATGCCGGCCTTTTTGTCTGCGTCGTCCTTGAGTTTGTCCTTATCGACGACACCTGAATAGTCTTTGCGCTTGAGCGCCTTATCGTAGATGGCGGCCATGAGCTCTGTACGCATGCGCGTGGCAGCACGTCTGCCATACCAAAGATGTTGAACATCTGCCTCAGCCTGTGTTTAACTGTGTTATATGCTCCATATACGGAAGATATAAATAGAAGTACTTTGAGTACGGTGCAAAGGAATGCCAGGAATGCGTATATGTATGCCTGTGCACGCTGTTCTTCGGTAGCGTTGGGCTCGATGGAGTCAAGAATGACTCTGAAAGATGAACTTAGTAACCACTACTTTTACGCAAGACTCACTCACTTGAGGAAGAATGGAGATGCATAGTTGAACAAGACACTGACAAACGTCAGGCAAAAGTCGACGCTGGAAAACGATAAGCATCAGAAGAGATGAACATGGAACACGAAGATACCCACATGAGATCTAAAGAGTTTGCCCAGAAAAGGCGACGGAGAAGGGATTTCCCACTAAGATGCCATTAAAAGTGAGTATGTGGTAACATGAAGTAAACTTACCTGATGGTAGTGAACTTGTTAAAGACGGGCCGGGACTGCGTTGATGTACTGAGATCCCAGACGTCTTCCTCATTCATGGTCGTACTAGTACCACGTTTGATAAGCGGGTAAACCCAGCTGAAGGTGATCCATTGGATGATGGTGACGTAATCTTCTGGGGAATACTTGACGGACTAGACGCATATAGGCAAGTCAAAGGCGCGTGAGAGGTTGTCGTATGACACTTACGATATCTTCCTTGTTGATGCGACTGCTTGGGAGTTCCATGGGCATTGTTGAGACGAGAGCCAGCTCAACGAGGATAGCGACCAAGTTGAATATCAACTCGGCCAATTCGATGCGGGGTTCCAGAGGCACGTGATAAATTTTATGATTGTAGATGATACCACCGAGGAGGACAACGCCAAAGACGAAATGGGCGGAATATAACCAAAAAAGGTCCAAGTGGGCGGTTGGCTTGGGCCAGAACACGGGTTTGGATACACCATAGACCCAGGTGGAACCAATCAAGACAGCACACACGCCAGTCCAGGTGTCATTTTCGTGAGTGATGAGGATGTATGCGCCAGCAGACAGCCAGATAAGCGCTTGTACGAGGGCCACGAACGCGAGTCCGACCGTGCGCCAGAGGGGGACTGCACTGTTGGTGATGGTAGCATACTCCGCGTCGTCTAGGATAGGTTCATCAGCATCCAAAGCCTCTGCCTCGCGGAGAGTGAGAAACTGGTTCAACGGTGATTTGATGCTGCGGACGAGTTTCCTCGCAAATGCGGGAAGCGGGAACGGGATGGACAAGAGACAGATGGCGACGACGAAGACGGCTGGGGCGAACGCAGCCCATGTAGCGCGTATGCACGAGTCTGACAACTCGAACAGACTCGCCCGACCGCAGGGCTGAAAGCCGTTCATGCAGAAGACGAAATTAGCCGAATCCGTCTCGACAGTCAGCAACATATTCCCATAAATAGTCTAGAAATCGGACAAAAATTTATGCATCAGACATTTGCGCAGATTCATATTTCAACGATACATAATTAGGTAATTATAATATCCCCCACAAACCCGACGACGACGACGACGACGACAACGACAACGATGGAATCGCTCGACTTGAACGGTCTCGCAAAGTCACTCCCAGCATCCAACTTTGAAAAGGCGGAAAAGGAGCTCCTCACCAGCTTCAAAGGTCTGTCTCGTCTTCCACGTAAACCCCCACTCATATTCCTTCCCCCAGCTGCCGCGCTGAGTATCACAACCCTTTACAGATCATCCCGACATGCTTCAAAACGCGCGTACAACGCTGGCTATGCAACAGCCTGCCAGGATCTCATGATCATGATTCAGCAAGGCGTCTCCGCAGGTGGCATCGCCCCCTCCGACCATAACCCACACAGCGGCGAGGTGACAGTCGGTCGCATCTTGGACTGGATAGAGGCAAGGATGGAGGCGGTCAAGTCAAGAGAGGAAGAAGAGGACGAGGACGAGGAACGCGAGAAGGAACGTGAACGTGCGAGAGTCACCCCGCCATCCACTCGCTCAGATGCACACAAGGATGCCCATTCGTTCCCTTCTACCTTGTCTCAGAAACCATCTCAGACAACATGCACTCGCTATAGACCTGATGATGGCCCTGTAAGACAACATTCATCGAATAACCTTGGTAGATGACTCACCCGATTTTAGCCGCCGCCTGCCCCGCTCACGCCCCATTCCCCTGTCTTGTCGAATAACATCAATTTGCCAAATCATCCGTCGTCCCCATCACCTACTATGACTCCCGCCAGACCAACCATCACAAGCACCAATTCACGCATCACTAAAGCACGTCCTCCCAATCTACGCAAAGACATTTCCGACACCGCATCCACTCCAATGACACCATCCGCTTCCTTTCCCCTCGGACCTTCCGAGAATCTCTTCCGTATCCCCGCAGTCACCCCGATAACCACTCTGCCTGACGCTGACTTTTCAGCAGGCGCGAAACGCAGACATGCTGTCATGATGATGCTCGACGCAACCCCATCGACAGCTGCTGTCGATGTGCTCTCGCCTTCCGGTAGCAGCACTCCTTCAACAGTCACTCCCACTTCAGGAAACTCAAGGAGACGAACACGAAGTCAACGTTCCGCAGGTCACGTGCAATTGCCCGTTCAACCAGGTGACTCGATGGATATAGAAGAGGACGGCCCACAACGCAAGCGCATGGCTAGACGATGATCAATGCATCACAACCGCCAAGGTGTGCTACCTCAGCCTTGCAACCCCGTACAATCGAGCTAGTGTCGTCCCCGTGTAGAACTCAATACATTGCTGTATGTTCAAGTAGTTGGTCCCATCCCTCTTCCTCGCATCCTACCTTCCTAGCCACCATCAGTATAACCATGACTTTATTATACACCTTCCACATCTTCTCCATACATCATCTGATGTTGTCAGCATGTCCCCCTGAGCTACCAGAACGTACCCTCTGTATCGCCATTCATGTTTCCTTGGTTAATTATCATGTACTCATTCTTTATCCGTGCGATACCTAGTGAAGTCTTCTAGATTATGTTACAGCAATTTACATACAGTATCAATAGAGTGGGGGGACACCTGTGTTCATCTTGCACAATTTGCAATCTAGGTACGAGGCGTTTGTTTGGCAAAAGCCTTGGAATCAAACAAACCTCTCACCACGTGACCTCACCACGCTTTTAATTCTTTCGGCCAAACGTGTCCACGAAATATTCAAAACCATGGCACTCTGCTTATCCAAGCGCTTCCTCTACGCTGTGCCAGAACCCATACACACATGCACCCGCTGGCACTCAACGTCCCCCTACGGTCGGTCCCACATCCAAAAAAAACACCCCCGCTCCCTCCCAGCCCCCGTCGTACCCCACTTCCTTCAACACGTCACCCGCGCCGACGGATCCACATTCACCCACTGGACAACATCACCACGCTCCAAAATCATTCTAACGCGCGATACGACCAACCACCCTCTCTGGAACGCGACAGAACGCGTGAGCGGAGCGTCTTCTGAGAATAGCCAGGACGAAGAGGAGGAAGGGACAGGTCGTATGACGCGGTTTAAGAAACGGTTTGGTGTGGAGATTGCGGCGGATCAGTGGCTTGAGTTGCAGGCGGGTGTGGAGGGTGAAAGGGAGCCGGCGATGGCCAAGGAGAGACCGACGAAGAGTGGAGGTGCGAAAAAGAAGTGAGCCAGGGGGGAGGTGCAAGGTCGGTAGAGTTTATGGAGTGATGGGTCTTATTTCCCTCATCATCGTTCTGTCCCCAGGGTTGTTCCACGTGCAGGATCCTTTTAAACCACCATCATGCACTATTTATACAGTACAACATGCATGGGGGTTCCCCGAGAATGAATGCTAGAAACCTGGATCGTCTGTAGGCGCAGTGAAAAAAATAAAACGAAAACGCACCTAGTCCCGGACTAGAAGAGACGGGGTAAGGTCAGGTCAGGTTGGCAGGGGCTCCCCTAAAATCTATCTAGTCTTTCGTCCGACTCCGACTTTTTATTTTTATCATTCCCAGGACTCATCCATCCCAAACACCCAACTCAACCTCAAGCCCATACCGCTCTCGATCCCCTCCTCGCACCCTTGCCCAATCCTTGCTTTCCCTTCCTATACTTCTCCCCGAGCATACCCAATGCCATGCTCGTACGTACGACCCCCGCTCGCCTGATGTTGCCAACGCGCGGTGTGTATCCACCCTCGAGTTCTTTAACCTAACCACCCACATGACCCACCGTGCGCGGGGAGAAATACGCAAACGCACCAATAAAGGAATGGGGTGGGAGGAGGACCCGCACAGGGATTAGCGAGAACGAACGACGACAGACGCCATCAACGCGAATACACCTGTGTAGAGCAGGACTAGGAATGAGAGGCTCTGCGAGATCCCAGAAGGATTTCAAACCCGCTAGGAGGGACGTGTCAGGTTAGTATCAGGTCGCTGTGAGAGGATTGAGTTGATCGACCTATGGACGAGACGCCGCACCTTTTCGCACCGGATTGTGCATAGTCCAACTCGACGGCCACTAAACAACCGATTAACGAATGGGATGGATGCACATCGCACGAAGAACGGTCTGCTGAAGCATGTTCGACCGATCGGCGATTGCACCTGTAAATGAACCACGAATCCGAACGTGCCCCAAGTTTAGAGACTCGGGTGAACGTCGCCGCAACGAACGCGGGGTACATTTCCCTTATTCCCGAGAACAATTGTCGCTTTCGGGATCCTGACGTAAAAATCCAGTGTCATCCTCGCAGGCTCGCATCCAAAGGTCCAGATAAATGTCAAAGAATGAGAGCGGGTACCACTGACCTGCGTGCGACATCCGGCCGTCATGACCTATTCTCTGCGCATTATACCATCGGAGAGCATGCTCCCTTCTTTCTCGGCAATCAGCCCCAGGTTCTCGTTCAAGGATCATCGTATTTGAAAAGAGGTCACATCGGCCAACGCTGACAGTAGGTGGGTGACGCCATGGCGCGATGGTGAAACATGCACCGGGTGACGTGCGTCGGTGTGATTCATAACCGGAGTTGCCAGTAGGGACAGCGAGCTGGCCAATACAGCGTGGGTATGTTATCACCTTTGATTTCTCTTTGAACATTGGCTCTCTCGTCATTTGACCGGCGAAAGCTCTCACAATGGCCCCTACTAGACTACCACCAGTGGCATGATATCCCATACTGTATGTCCTCGGTGAGCGCTTTTGCGCTCTTCAATCACCACACCGGTTGATTGCTGGAAGCTTCCGAATATTGATCATAGGAAATGTATTTCTATCTTTCCACAAATCCGACAATGACCAATCACTGATGGTCAAAACTTTCAGAGTGGTGCTGGAAAGTCTACCTAGACTCAAAAACTTGAAGTACTTGGGGATAACAATGTGGTGAGTTAACTCTTACTTATGACTGGATGTTCAACCATATTTTCCAGGATGTTTGTGATTGTCAATGAAGGCAAGTAGACATTGACCATCAATTAAATCCTACATAGTACTTCTGATATACATATCCACCTGAATTTCTCTGATAATCAACAGAGTGATTTTTATTTTAGAAAGACAATCAGCTGTCAATAGAAGAGTAGCAGAAGGCATGCTAATCAGCAGCATTCTCATTTCAAATCCACATTAGACCATTTACTGCATATCAATATGGGAGCAGGAGGAGGCACAACATCAGCAGCATTCTTATTCACAATCCATATTGGATCACTTACAAGTAATTATTTGAATATCAGTTGGAGAGATTATGAAAAAGTTGTCAATAGAATTTTGACTTTTATCTACACCCCACTTGCTTTCTTTATACCCAACAATAATTGCATGGATTGATATGCAAGCCTCAGTTTTGTCTTTCAGACATATATCAATAAGCAAACTGCTCACCCTCTTTCATATTATATGAAAACAAATGACAGTCTGTTATGGCTGAGGAGGCCCCATACCCATTTTCTCATCCTCCTCCTCCTCCTCATCTCCCAACTCCTATCCCTTTGTCAGTTACACCCCCCTCCCATCTCGACCACCCCAGTTCTTCCATCTTCACTGAGATCTTCGCCAATCTCTGAGACTACCAGATCCCTGCTTCCATGTGGGCCAACCTTTTAGATGAGTCCCTCTTCAAGGGATAAGGCAATGCCTCACCACCTCTGGGTACTCCCCTCCATATTGCCTCCAGGACTTTCCTCTCTGTTCTTCTCTGACTCATACTTACTCATACTTACTCATCTTTGACTCACACAGACACTGCCTCCTACATTGCCTTCTCTTTATGAGCAATGCATATTCCTTCTATATCCTCGTTTATCTACCACGTGCCTCATGATGTGACATGTCCCTACCTTATTTGTCTTTAGGACTCAGACCCTTGCCCTAAAGTACCTTACTATATATATTAGGGCACTGCTTGTACCTCTCTCTTCCTCAACCTTGATATACACTTCTTTGTGTTGTCAACTTGTTCCTCAAGATCCCCTCTCTTGTGCCTCGCCTCCTCACTACCTCATCCTCACCTCTACCAACTCTGGGCCAGTCCCAGTACTGTTGACTTTGGTCAAGGCCATTTACTCTTAACTCCTTAGGAGTCAACCTAGGGTAGGAACAAGACAACACATTCATGAACATGTATGTACCATTGTTACACTGGTTGTAACACAGTCTATCTGCCACACTTCCTTTCAGTATATAGTAATGATAGTATGCAACTCACTGCCTGAATATATAAAAATAACAGTAGGCATGAAATGAGTCCATTACTATCATGCTGATTTGTATACATTGCTATATGACTTAACCCCTTCAATAACAATAAACATGAATTCATCAGTGGCATTATTGTTCATGTATCTATAGCAGAAGTTCTCATAATGCATAAAGAAAATTTCCCATACTTCCATCACAGACCCTTACAATTTGGTAATTATCTCATGATGCATACTATTATGCATTATGAGAACTTCTACTGTAGTGTTAGATTACTCATCTGCCATTAATATAAGAGCAGTAGCAAACATAGGTGACAATGAGTCCAGTAACATCATACTGTATGTACTGTATGTATATAGTAATATTTGTTGTCACTTACATGTTGTTAATATAATAAACCATGTGAGTTTGTCATCATTGCAATGTATTATATATCACATAGGTACTTTTATATGGAAAGAATGAAACCATTAATCAGCCAGCTTCTTCTCAGTTGCTAATTACTGTACGTACTAACAATCTGTTAACATCATTCAAACACAGAATTGTTATATGCCCTAATAATTGTTGACATGCAAATTTTATCTGTGTGTTTGAAAACCAACTTACCAATGCCCAAACTAGGTCTAGATCCTTTTTTTCAGCAGTTGTGGACTCAACATAAGGAACTAAGGCACTTTATCACATCAATATTTAATCCTTTTCATTCCAAAATTGTTTCACCCACTGTCTAACTGTATGCTCAATGTATATGGGTATATTTTCCCTGTGCTGCAAGCAACAACATCTGCAATGATTCATCATTCAATACAGCTGTAGTTTGTTCCAGCAATATGCTACATCCTGTGTCAGATTTATCCATGTCTTGAAATATAATCAATAGAATTGAATCAAATTGAAAGCATATATACAAACTTTCCAATTGCACAAATGCCTGTGGAGGAAATTTCAGCTTGCACAAATCCTCCCATATATTGCTCTTGTCAAAATTCTCTTGAGCTCGTTTCTTCTGCCTGATAAGTTGATCCTTTGCAGGCAACAGTAGGTCTTTAGGCTGGAATGCCTGTGTTATGAGAGCATCACATTTAGTGAATAGCACCACAACTGGCACTAATATCCAAACTCATGAGCTCAGTAAGTACATATCATCAACAAGAATTCATTACCATTCCCAGTGTCACATTCACTAAAGAACCTTTGCTTTGCAACACTCACAGCGCGATTAACTTGATCCATTGGAATGCAGTACCTGCTTATATCAATATAGTAGTCAGAATCCAACACAATATGCCCACTCACCATATGACGTGGATCTGCTTGTTTGTATCTGCGCGCTCTGTGATGAAGTTCCTCAGTTTCTCAAAGTCATCCTCGTGGCCACCCTCGAAACCAGGAGAGTCATGGAAAACAAATTTCTCGTTGCTTTTGAAGATGATCTCATGATTGATGTCGTGGAGTCGCCACTGTAGAACGTAAGCCGGGTTTCCAAAAGGCCCTATGATGACATTCATGGTAATAATACTCACTCCCCTGGACCCCGCGATCGCAAGGTCGACCTGGTTGCATGTCAATGGCATTAGTACCCAGTATATCCCAGCTAGGTAACCTGTACCTTTTCCCCTTTATCGTTGTAGATCTCCGGATCTTCCGTCGAGTTGCAAATTCTCTGAAGAATAGTCGTCTTGCCGGCATTTGCCCGGCCAATAATGAGAATTCTAAACCGTCCAAATTCCTTCGTGAGGACCGGGTCAACATGGTACACGAAGTTAGCAACATTCGAAGCTTTCAGTTGGGCTTCGGTCACCTGGGCTTCGGTAATGCCCGAGTTGTTGGAGTGTGACTCGAGAGAGACGGGGTGTGAGACCTGTTCTTGGGGTATATCTGAATCCATGGGTTGTGTCTCGGTAGCGAGAGCACCCGTGCCTTTGGCATGAGTCAGGAGAGTGTCCGAGTCGCTGGGGATTGCGCTGGGTTGTATGTTGGGTACGCCGGAACATCGGGCGAGCGGTGGGGACGGGTCTCTTCCAGTGATGCGGGATTCAAGGCGTTCGATCTTTCTCTTGATGGCGGCCTTCATTTGAGGAGTGAGTGAGAAAGGTGGATGATGCACGTCTGATAAGCTTGGGAGGTGTGGGATCACAAAGGTGAGCAGCGTGGGATTATAGTCAAGCTGTAACTTACCGTGTGAACTGGTCTGTCTAGAATGCACCCATACCTCAACCTTAACCAAATGCCTATGCATTACTCGCACTTCTGCCGTGGAAGTAAATCATTTTGCCATGTAATCAGGGGCATTAAGTCGACCTACTATCCATCTCCGGCTCGAACCGATCAATGCCTTGCTCGGTGTGTTGGACGGAGGTGAGCCTACGCGTAGAGTTGGTGAGTATCGTCATCGCCGGGGTGAGAGCGGGCTGACGACCGTAGGCACAAACGGTTCCCCCTAATTCAATTCAGACCTCCTCTTCATCGGAGAGAGGCTGGCTGCCCGACTTCGTCATGGTTTCACTCTAGAGGCGGAAAACGCACCTCTCGTCCTCACCATATACAACTCCGGAATGGTCACCGTCATGGCGGTCGGTGACGTAGTCTCGCGTCGCAGCGGAGGCAGCTCATGTCGGGGGATCATCTTCAGGCGAGGAAACCTGATCAAACACCATCTCTTCTGTGTACGCGACCCCCAGGTCAGCCCGCGTAAATGTGAAGTACTCATTCTCCTCATTAATAGGGTCTTTGGAGCAGTAGCGTTGAATCGCAAGATATTGATAGAAATGACCCCTCGTCCGAACAAGCTAGATGCCTGCTCTGCCATGCCTTGAGCAAGTTGTGGATACGCCGCGGAAATATCCGACGACTGTACGGTCTACGTGTGGAGACAATGACCGCTTGGTGGTCTTTGTTACGACTATGGTGCTTTGCTCCATTTGAATGAAACTTGTAGTCCACTGCCTGATCGTGATCGTGCTGCAGCCTCGTTGTACTAGGAGACAATATATGGATTTGGGTATGCAGGCACATCGCGCGCGGGTTCCTTACGACGGGGAACATACTCAGGTCGTGCCCACTGACGTCCACCTCGTCTATGGTTCGGACATGTTTCCAAACCATGATATGCCGATGCCGTCATTATCAGCCTCCTCGATCCTCCGTTGTCGGTGTACCGTAGCCGAACCTCCACTCCCACAGATAGCAGTTACACGTCGATCTCCCTGTGTACTTGGCCACGCTCCGAGAACTGCCTTTGTCTCATTGATCTCATCTCCGTGTCCACATTTGCACGTTCGTCCTCGGAGGCGTAAAGGCATCCTCTCTCGCCTCGATCCACATACTCATTGCATGCCGATGCCCGCACGTCTTCTTGTCCCGTTCCCTCATCTGCTATGCGAGATCGGACTCAACACGAGCCTTCTCACTACACAAAGTATATCCAAGCTGATGCCCGGTGTCTACACGAACATGCGGGTCGTTTGCCATACGCAAAGATACTCAGGGGCCCCGTCAGGACGGCGAGCGTCCGCGTGAATGGAACCTCACCAAAGATGGTCTTCCGCATTCGAAGGATTCATCATTTATAGGAATGCGCTCGACGAGCCCATTAAGATGCTAACCAGGCAAGGGTGTGCGCCCCACACGCATCTGCTATCTGATATCCTGTATCCGACGACCAAGGCGGAAGATGGATGTTCCGCACTAGTTTTGTCGTCCGTTTCTTTGTCCTTACTCCTTTCATCCTATTCACTCCAGACGCGTTATCACCAGCCATATTATATGACTCGGCAATCCAGACGATGACATCTACACTACCTTTTTCCTTGATTTGTTCGGACTAACCCTCGAATCGTTCGCGTAATAATTAACAATTTATCTTGCGGATGCATCATGCCAACGCGCGTTAGAATCGTGAAGCATCTATGTTGAGCGTCGCTACAATGTAACAAGGTATCATACACACAAACTTGGGAAACCAGCGAATTTTCTTCAAGGTTGTCAACCACCAGCTTGTTGCTATTGGTGAGTCCAACTAAGATCTCGCCGAAAGTCAGTTATATCGTATCGTCTAATTTGCGCTTCATTTTTCTCCACAATCACATCACGTCCTCCCCGGGTGCAGCATCACAAGGCTTGCACTGAAGTCGCGAATGTTTCCAAATGAACACGGCCTAGCTCTACGTTGGTCTCCCGTAGACCTTCAACGCAAGAACTACATCTTGAGAGGTGATAGATCCTTGTGACGCAAGGAAGTCTCGGAAGAAGATCTTCATGACATAGACCAGGTCGGCGATGTATGCAATGAAGCGTTTTACAATAGTTCGACTAGGGTCAATGTTATGGTTTGCAAGTGCTAAACGACCAAAGATGGGACATAATCGCTTACGACGACCTGCGACCTATGAACTTCCTCGTGACAAAATGACTGTTCCTGCAATGGGAAGCACGAAAGTAACGGCCCGGGTCAGTGCTGAGATCAATGGGTATCACAGGGTCCCCGTGTGCCTCGTCAATTGAAACCTGACATACAGGACGGCTCGACCATCCGAAATGGCATGCACCCCGAGATTTGAAGTCTCGAGCCTTGAAGTTATCACCTTAATCTAGGGCATTTTGCAGCGTCAAACATCGCAGCAATGTGACGAGACGAGACAGTTTCTCACCATTTTCAAAGTTTCAACTCTGGATGTCCTGACGTATAACAAGCAGGTACTCTTTCACTTTATTACTACGAAACGTCAGACTTGTGCCGAGGTTCCTCCAGATTCCTAGGGCAACGCTTAGAATCACAACGCTGCAGTGATGACGGTTTATTCCTCCCTACCATACAAACAAGGCTATTGAGATCGGCACTCTTAACGATGAAGTGGGGCATGTGCTACAACGAAGTCAACTGTTGCATCAATGCTTTTCGCTGCGCCATTCTAGCAATCTACAACGGCGCATCACCCTCGATACTCGATGCTCAGCGCCTGGTCACCACAGCATAGGATGGATCGGCTTTGATGTACCGTTCGATCTCGACGGCCGTAGTCTTGACGAGCTCAGAAAGCGTTGGTTCCAGCCCAAACTTGCTTTCCGCTGTCATGCCATTAATCCGATACGGGAGGAGCAAAGATCAAAGTGGTACACACTAGAGACGGGTACATGCGGTATGCCGCCCTGTGCTACTTTCAGGAGGGGTTGCGTGCAGTGGTCGTTAAGAAACTTGGATCTTTGTGGTCCTATATATGGCTTCGCTTCCGCTACGCTCTTGATCAAAGTGCCTTCGTCACGCAGTCTACAAATCAACAATTTCTCCAGCAGGTCGAGCTGTGTCAGTACTACGACAACTGGAACTACAATAGGTTGTATTATCCTCAGATGTTAACACTTTGCGATTACTTAATTTACGCACTATTGCCCAGAATTTTCTTTCTGTCTCGCAGGAACACCTCGGTTCCAGCTTCAGTAAACCGTCCTTTGGCATAGGGAACTGCGAGGCACACCCTGAGGTTTCTGTTCAGCTACGTTCTGATCGCCACGGGAAGCCCTACCAAACTGCGTGCAGTTTATCCTTCAAGTTGTCCCTGCTTTGTCGATCGTTGATGAAATTTTTCACCCGATCTAAGTTGCCGCATTCTCCTGCCTCAAATCCGAGGCTGTCGTGGATCACGAAAGGCATATCGTTCGTCGCGTTGAATTCTTGGTCAATGTTCGCTTTTCCTCGTTGGCTATGAGAAACGTCCTGGAAAACACATTTGTGGACGCGATTCCGGAAGGAAAGAGCAGACTCACCACACCACTGACCCCAAAAATTTTTCGAATCAGAGTAGACTTTCCAGCGCCGCTCTGGAAGTGTTGACCATCAGTGATTGGCCACTATCGGACATGGGGAAAGATAGAAGTACGTTTCCTATGATCAAAATTCGGTAGCTTCAAGCGATCAGCTTGGTGTAGTGATTAAAGAGTATATTAAATGCGCTCACCGAGGGCATGTGCTATTGATATAGGGTAACAGGGCATCGTGAGAACTTTCAGTGGGGGCCGAGGAAGAAGAGACGCCAATGACCACCTCGAAATTGTTGTCGGACTTGCGGTATTCTTTCAAAAGCCAACGTGAGATGTATTCAAGAAAGAGCGGAGTATAGTTCACCTTTCTTCCCGTGTCCGTCGTCCTGCGCTTCGGTCATGACCTTCCTCAGATCCACGGCGATGGAGAGAATACGTGTCCCGCCATGCTGTGATTGACACCGCATTGATACGGTCAGCGTGTCCTGAATAGAAAGGTTGCTGGGATAAATAGTGAAAATCCAGGATGAGAGTCGATGTGACTGGATATCTCACAGAGGAGAATCGAACGCCTCCTCGCGCCCATGACCAGGGGAAACCTCGCCTGCAATATCCCATTGAAAGCTTCCACTTCCAGTCTGGAATATGATGTGGTCTACAGGCTCGCCAAATTCTCGTTGGACGTTGAGTGCGATACCTATGGGGAAAGAATCGATCTACGTTGATCGATAGGCAAGAGCAAAGATTTACTTGATATGTAGATGAAGCCCTCAGAGTGTGGGGGCAACATAGCGGCGTCGATGGGTCAGGTCACTTTGTGCAAAGTAGACGTTCGGCTGGGAAGGGTTGAGGGAAGATATGTAGTGTGGACATAAGGCTGCCACGGTTTCAGTACATGCTGGCGCTTGCCCTGACACGTGTGCCAGTGTGTCCATAAGAGTGAACCAATTTTATCCGTAGTTTGATTGATCACTGCGCGATACAGCATGAACGATATCAACACCGTTCGCATTGGCAGAATTATGCACCTTCAGAAGTGCTTGTCATGCAAGGAAAAATAAATGGGCCGCTTCCTCCTCGAGACCCACCAAATGCAGAACAACGATCTGGGCGCAAGCGTTTAGAGCACTTCTTCCATCACTAATCAGGCAAGGGTATCGTACAAAAAAAGCCTATGATATCTTATCGTTGATATATCGAATTCGGGAATCACCAGGGTCCAGAACCGTTGTCGCGAGGACCCGCTATGATATTCGACGCACTTCTGACCGCGCGTCGGACCATAGTCGTTGCGTATCGTCGCATTTCATGTCCTCTGAGTCTCTGACAATGGAGATGAGGGCGGAGATGAACGTTTGAACGATGGGGTGTGTGTAAGTACGAGGACGCTCGTGGAAGATATGACCGATCACGATGCGGCCGTTTGGGTTTATCGTCCACCTTACTATCGACCCACACAAGACGTTAAAAACTCGTGCAAGGATAATCCACCAAGTTTATCACACATCCAACGCTCATTTAAGTTCAAAAAGTCCAGCGCGATCTCATTTGCAGACGTATCCGGGTCGATATGATGTGTACTTCGACAATGAATGTTGCAATGTCTGTACAACCATGTAATCAGCACAATCGGCCAAGGGAGATGATATGAGCCCCTATCCTATCACCAAATAAGGCAGCCACTCCCGCAGCCAACGCCATTCCCCTCTTCCGCTCAAACACCTACCTCGAAGCAATTGCTGCTTTCACCACAATCATGTCGAGTATCCACGAAACCATTCAGAACTTCGAGAAAGTCTCTGACTTGTTCTTCGACAGCGGAGACACCGTCATATCCGCCCAGCGTCCGGGTGGTGACATTCTATCCTTGTTCAAACTGCACCGCAAGGTGTTGGCAACGCACGCCGAAGCCCTTTCTGGCATACTCATGCTGCCAGCGACACCTCCACGCGGGGTAGACGCGAATGAGTACTTTGAAGGAATTCCCGTCATTCGTCTGTTTGACCATCCTGCGGACCTTACCAAGTTTTTCAAGGGCATGTACGCCCCCTCGCGAGTAGCCCCTATCCTTTCTCCAACCCTCGTCGCTTCTTCATGCACTCACACATCCTAGCGCATTAATCTTCCAAAGGTCGTCGGCCACCAACGCCGCTGATGCGTTCCCATTGCTCGCCCTTGCGGATGAGTATGTCGCCGATGATATTGAATGCATGATCGAGTACCAGATCCGGCAGGACTGGCCTAAAAGCGTTTATGAATGGGATGCTTTTGAGAGTCGTGCTGCGCACATGTATCGCATGCACCAGCAAAAAGGCAATAACGGCCCATGGGATGCACTAGTCCCAGGGCCCGCGTCACACATTCGCCTTGCTCGCATTGCCAAGGTCTTTGAGCCCAAGCGGATTGGAGCAGCGTTTTACCACCTTTCTCGGATGCACGTTCAGAATGATTGGGAGAAGAGTATCGCGGGCGGGTGAAAAGACCCGGCACCTGCGCAGCTCGCGAAGGTACGAAGAGCCATGTGGTCTATCCTCACCAAGAAGAGATGCGCCGCCTGGAGAGGGGTAAGAAAAAGTTAGCAAGCCACGTGGCTCGCTTTGTGAGGACGCCACCTGAGTACCTTAAGCTCGATGTGGATTGTGCGCTGGGCTGGAACATGACCGCGGCGAAATTAGTGAAATTCGACGATATCCTCGCAGCGCTCTTGCAGCTTTGTAGTCCCGGTGCCACGGCACTGGATCAGCGCATGTGTGGCACATGTTTGTCGAAGACTAGCTGGGAGATCAAGCACGAACGTACAACAGTCTTCGCCAGGCTGCCCGAGTACTTTAAAGTCCATCCGAATGAGCGTGCATATATTGGCACCTTCTGCACTTCAGACTCTGAGTTTGTTTTGATGAAAATGTTACCATACCTTGAAAATATAACCAATTACATATTGGCATAGTGCCTTGTGAGAAACGACATGGAGCAGTGACATATCATGCCATCCCCACATGCCATCCCCGCTTGTACAAACAGTTGACAACCCCGGTACATCTATATACAGTCGACCTCCTAACGTATTGGTATACCTAAACTCCCTTATTTTCCCATTTCCAAAGTTGGTTCGCAGTGATTTTTCATCCATAACCCATGGCCATGACCCATACCCCTTAGCTTTTTCAGGGTGGTTTGGTTTGCTACAGTCGAACGGCCATAATGTTATTATACCCCGGAGTGCCAACTGACCCTAACCCTAATTTCCGAAAAGTCAATGATGTAATTACATAATCTCTCCTACAACGGAAAGTTCCAAAAAAGAAGTGGTAGTAATGTGTACAATCAAACTCAAAGTGCGGGTCGTAAGTCGGACCACTCGGACAACCCATACACCCTAGTAACCCGTACCCTGGGGGCCGCCATCCCGAAAGGCATGCGTGAGGAAGGAGTCAACTACATCCGATGTGAGATTTAACCTCGCGAATATCGCGCATTATGACATTTACTCGTCGACGAGCCGGCCGTCGGAAGCTTGAGTGTTTTTGAAATTAATCCAGTTGGCTTGTATCAAAGCTTTGTCATGCGTTGTATAATAAATGTCATGATGCCGAGCGCGGCCGGTCGGAAATAGGTACACAGGACGGTGATCTCGACCACTGGATGCGTGCATGGACAAGACCGAGGAGTTTTGCCCATGGTGGTGGGACAATCTTGACTCGGAGTGAATCTTTAATCAACCAGCCTGGGTGTTTGTGGAACATGCGGATCACTCAGTGACAAACGGTTCACCGCACCGAGATTATATAATTAATTTCCGCAACTTCTGTCCCGCAAACAGGGGTCGCCGGGGAACCTTCAAATTAGCACTATAATTCGACTCGGCTCGGGGCCTCGGGCTTGGTTTTACACTAATTACTACCAGGCACAACCATGGGGGCCTTTGATGATCTTTGTCATGATGAATTATTTAATGCACCCGTATCTAGTCGGAGATTGAATAATTGCCTCACTTTGTTTCGTGCTCCGACGGAAACGGTCGGGATCGGGTAATCCTGTAGGTTAGGGTTATGAGTATGGATCGTTTGATCACAGCCGCCTTGCAAGGGCAGGTTCGTCCACAACGCCATAGGGAGCAGACTCTCTAAGTTTCTCATACCAATCCACTGCCGGCGCCGGCGCCCACAAGTTAAGTTGAATTTCTGCTGTATATTCTCTATCTTTAAGGTTCCGGTTGTACTTATACCCTTAATATTAATATGCAGGCGACATCGCTCACGCGCTTCGTGGACCCCCCAACTGGCTGTCACGATGTCTTCGCCCCCATCCACACAATCGCCATCCCCAGGATTACCTCCTGTGCATTCTACCCCATCAGCAAGTTCATCGGCTAGTTCACCCACTACCACACAGGGCTCAGACGACTCCACGACGAATGCTTCTCTGTACCGTGAGTGCCTGGCTCACCATTGAGCTCTCTCTCGCATTCTCACACTGCCCGAATCATGCGCTCTCACACCCATACTTGGGCATCTCCGTTTCCCGTCTTTGGTGCACCTGTATATCGGATGCTCTACAATTTGGCAACCCGACGTGATACACTATTCCATTCTCGCCACCCTGTGCGATCGATTGTGCACGAAACCATTCATTTATCTTTCACTTCACGGGCTCCTTTGTCCCCACATGTCTACCTCACACCTACCTACCTTTCCGCCAACAGTATACACCTTTCTCGGTAAGCGCCTTACTCCCTGATCTCGCACCACTACAACTATCTTGCTTCTTTCCTTGCCACTCTCCGTCATGGCTTCCCCTGCTGACCCTCTCACTGGGACCCCCCTTATGCCAACGAATGTATCATACACGGCACTTATAGCCACCCTTGTCCTTCTCCTCGCTGTATCATCTGCCATCGTCGTACGGAGCTTGATCCTCCGACGGCGCCACCAGCGCTTGGTCGAGGACGCCATCCGAACAGGAACATGGTTACCAAACCGCTTCGATTCAACAGCAGGCAGGAGGAGACGAGACTTTGGCCAGAAGCCAAAGCTGTGGGAAGCTTGGTTGCATTCAAATGACGGTGATGATGGCGAGCACGAGCATGAGCACGAGCACGAGAACGAAAAGAGTAAGTGGGGTGACATTATGGTAAGCCTGTCTCCACACTCTACAAAGCATTCTCGCTAACTGTTCTGTACGTACTTGCCCCTCACAGCCTGTCTATGCCGAATATGTCAACCAGCCCACGTCATTACCTCAGGGGCCCGATGCAGGGTCCACGGAGAATACCGCAGATCATTCATCACGCCCTCCACGATTCATGCGACCTTTTACAAGGAGACGATCACCGCCATCGCCACAGCCTACTACTGTGTCACCAATGACTGGTCAAGGGGTATCATTACCAATTTCATCTCCGACAACAACGCCCACGCCTGCAGTGCGTGTTGCGGTCCTCATCGCAATGCCCAGTTCATCGCAGAAACACATCAGTGACGAGAACGGGCCACCACTGGTCGAGATTGGAGTTGTTGAAGCTGATGTGAAAGATGAAACAGAGACATCGGGTCGTGATGACTCATGATTGTATCCGACATTAGATTCTTGGACTGATCACATAGGTCTCAGGCTGTTATGGCACTACATACCGCGTGGACTCACCAAAATATCAACTTCTAAGTACGTTATACCTTGGAGCTTCATCCATGTTTCGAAAGAAGCCTACTATTTTAAGCTTGCATTCCTTCCCTTGCCTGGGAGATCGCTGTGCTGCGCGCGCGTGGCTACCAGGCACGGAACTGTTGTTTTAGTGTAGCTAGTCGACTCGTATGCACCTTTTGTTCCCGCGATGATTAGCAATATATGGGACCTGCTACCACGCCTTTCACATTGGTCATTAAGTAGTTCATATAAATAGAGGTGTACGCGCCAAACGTTAGCATATCTCCTGTGAAGCGTGCGTCGTTTTCGTGTGACCGTGTTCATATTCAATTTTACCTGGCATCTTGATTCCGGTGCTGGGAACAATCGTCGTACTCATCACAATCAGGAAAATATGCCATTGGAAGCATATCTTTAATTGCCGGTGTTGTACGAGTGGGAATATGATGTGACCGACACTCGATTGCAATTCTTAGGCACTGCACTGTGAAACTGATGTTACGTCAGCAAAGGCAGAGAGTGCCACAGCAATTCGATGAACGGAGGATCCTCCGAGGTCTTCGTTCGGAGATACGAGCGGATGCCCGTCACATGAAGCCGCTGCGAGGATGTCATTATAGTGAGATACGTACATCGCAGAACGCGCTTCGGGTGAAGTAACATCGGTGACTGTTTCGAACCACGAACGGTTGTCTTTTGTAGCTTTTTGAAGCAACCTGAATAGGATCGTTGAGAACCTAGGGAACCTGTTGTTGGTATGGTCGATTGCAGGAGGTCGTTGCTGGACTGTACACATCATAGATCCAGGATGAGAATTTATCAGATTCCGCTTACACTTCGAGATACAAATGAGAGTAAACATGTCATGTCTGGCTGACCACATGGTAGAAAGAAACTCCTCGCATGTCAGTCACCTAGTCGACGTACTTACTCCATGCATTGCACTTCTGTGCGCAACATTATTGTCATCCCATTATGGGAGTCTCATACCGAACAATTGCCTGGCAAAGGCAGTTTTAAATTGGCTGACACGCCAACAAGTGTAAACAGGGTCCAAGTCAAAGTGACGTCATAAGTCCATACTCGCTGGACACATATGGATCGACGTCACTCAGGTGACTCTCCAAGCTGACACTCTGTTATGTGGGGCAACCTTCCATAGCTCATCAAAGTAGGGGGTTTAGGGGGTAGGCTTTTCGGCTTACTCCGCCCAATTCAATCAAGCTCAATCCGATGGAAAGACATTTAAGGATACAGCTCTGCAGGATTCAGGTTCCCTCCCGAGTTGACCTCGTACCATCACCTCAATCACCACTTATTTTAACAATGCCCAACTCTTGCATCCTCCAGAAAAGCCCCCAGCTTTGGTTTGATGACGGGGGCATTGTCATCAAAGTATGTCGCGATGACGGCAATATGCTCTGTTTCAAACTGTATCGTGATCTCTTCGCTATTCATGCTCCTGTCTTCTTGGAGTTCTTGGACTACCTTCTTGCCCGGGAGAAGGACACCGTGGACAACGCGCCAGCTGCGTTAGTACCAGAGAGAGAATCGGACACGGATTGGTTCTTGCATGCAATCCACCATCCCTCATGAGTGACCCCTATCCATGCATGTTCGTCGTTCGAGTTGACTTTGTCCCGTAGGACGTGCTCCGATGGAAGTACAAGCCAGGGAGCTTCAAGAGGACGTTGCCGTTGTACAAGATGGCGTTAAAGTACAAGGTAGATTACATTACCGACATCCTCTCTGGGAAACTGGAACAAGATTGGCCCAAGAACATCTGGGAGTGGGATGCGTATATGAGCGATCATGCGTTGTATATCAAAGGCGGGTGGAGCAACTACGCTGATATGAATCCAGAGCCCGTGGCGACGATCCAGTTTGCCCGCGAGGCCAACCTACCGGGTATCTTTCCGGCAGCGTTTTATCAGCTATCGACGATTAGCACGGTTTGCGACTTCGATGAGCAAGCTAGGAAGGGTCTCAGCTTATTATCGGACTACCGTTGTGCACGATGGTTCGAGTTGACCAAGGAGGACCTTCTTTGTCTTGCCGCGAAAAGAGACAATCTGGCCACTCATTTGAGGAAGGTTCAGTTGTGGTTTACGATGTAGATTCCGGCTGAGCACGCAAAGTGTTGGGAAGCCTGGACACTTATGCCGGATCTCAGGTCAAACGACATCTTGCATGATCTTCAAGAGCTATGCAAGCCGGACAAGTTACCCGGTGTGCTCATGTGCGGGTCTTTCCGGGAGAAAATGAATGACAGGGGGAAGAAAGAGCGTGAGGCAATTTGGAAGTCGTTGTCAACGTTTTTCCGTCTTCCCAAGCCATGTTAGCAGGGATTGGGACGTCGTTGTTAGTACCAAGTACTTGTTACTGGTCGCAGCTAAAGAAAGATGCGTTGCAGAAGGTAAATCCATATTGATGTACGATACCTGTTATATTATAGAATGTCATTGGGTTTTAATTTAAGAAATTCAGTGATCGCACCGAGTATCCACTTCGAGTGCGACCGCTGAGTACATAGTCGTCGTAGTCATACGAACGCCGGGCCGCATTCAATGCGATCCCTTCCGGGGCTGCTGACTAAGCACGCAAAGCCTCTCCAACAGATGATTATTTTCGTCGTTGGTCCCGACTCTCCACGAAGTCTTGAATCCCGGTCCGAATATTGCTTACTTGCCGCGCTACGAAATATGAAACCTGAAACTTGTTTCTTACTCCGGGGCGCTCCGGCTAAGCACATTCTGTCAGCAAACCCCGGACCACTATATTGTCACCGACGATGAAAGTGAAATGCAGGCGGGCTCCGGACCTTCGCGTCCATACAACGAGTCGCTAGAGCTGGCGGGATGTGTCCCCGATCTGAAGTTTGCCACTACCGCGTCGTGCGCGGGGACTTTCGGTGGGTCTCGCCACTGTAATTTGCATCTGCCAGATATTCAAGCTGGCGGGCGAGTTGAGTCGGTCGGGTCGTGAGTGGTTGGGATCGTTAGGGGTAAGTCAAAGTCACAGGTGCGCCGACGTCGTGTGACGTCCGATGGGACACGTTGTGCTCACGGCTCGATAGGTACAACAAGCCAATGATCGTCTGTCGTCGTCAAACCTGCTCACCGCTGCTACAGGTTCTGGCGGGCTCGTCGGTTTTGCTTGTGCGCCTCTCGGTGTTATCAGTACGAGTAGCCGGTTGCACGACTCGGCAACGGCTCGTTTGTTATTCCAATAGCCAATTCGTACGTGCTCGCTGTCTGAGTCAAGTTTAGATTGCGTCACTCACGTGCACGAATCAGGACAGCCTGCGTTCGCCCATCAACGTCAATGCGTGAGGGAGACGTCAGTGGTTGGGTTGGTACTGGCCACTCGTTGCTCTCGTCGTTCCTTTTGCATAAGTCGCTGAGATGGCAGTATTTGATTGACGTGTGCCATTCTTCAATGTTATTATGGTCTGGTCCGCCCCAACGCACACCAGGGACGTCAATCCCATCGAGTTCCAAGCAAACCTGAGACTAGGTACAATGTGCTGGAACTTGAATTACATGAATTGGTCCACGACATTGGGGACTGGTCATGATGTAATGCGACTGGTTGTGGGTGGCGGTGCCCATTTACATCCGCTCCACTCCGGACTAACCGATTGTGCAACTCTCTCTCGACGTTCTCTCATCCATGTCATCCTCCCAGTCTACAGACCTTCAACCAGAAGAGCTAATCCCTGAACAGAAAATCGCCATTCCTTGTATTGCCTTCTGGCCCGATGGTTCCAGATTAATTGCCGTCGTTGGTTCAGGGTTACAGATCTGGAACGTCAAGGAGAAAACTCGCGAAGGTGAAGTCATCCGGGGTGGCTTCTTCACCAACTTCACCACCGTCGCCGTCTCCACCGACGGAAAAAAGTTCGCCACAGGTGGCACATACAGAGATGGCGGTCAAATCTTACTCTGGGACGCCAACTCCCGTCGGATCGAGCATACGTTTGACAAACCTGCCACCAGTCGTTGTCTCTGTGTCGTCCATTTTAGTAGTGGTACGCGCTTTTTGGCGTATGCATTCGAGAGGGAGTACATGTCGGATAGTTTGGAGGTGAGGAACGCTACGGATGGGAGCTGCGTTTGTGTACTCGAACCTCGGAAGGGGAATAACCGATGCACACGATTCTCTCCGGACGACACGCAGCTCGCTGCATGTGGCGTCTGCATACAAATATGGGACTTGGCTACCGGTCGGCCGTCGCTCGAGATCAAGCAGCGAGCGCATTCGTTGGAATGGACCAAGGACGGCTTGTATGTCGTCGCCAACAACCTCGCCAACGGGCAACTCATGATGTATGACACCCGCACGGGCACGCAAATACGTAACTGGCGCGATCGCGCAGCCGGCAGCCCCGCCCCGCATTTGTGGCCATACATCTGCATGTCCGTCTCCCCTAACGGTCGTTTTCTGGCCAGCGTGCGCGGAACCACTGTGTTTGTATGGGATTTGGAGACCGCACGGGAGGTAACGCGGTACTCCTTTCCACGGGATATGTTCTGCGTTGCCTATTCTCCAAATGGCGATTTTATTGCCACTGGCTCCTATATCTGTAAAGCGCCAAAGGAGCATGATACCCTGGTATGCTGTTCTTATCGTGTATCCGCTGTTTTTACTAATTCGGATGTCCTATATAGGTGGTAAACAATGTCCCTAATGTGGGTTCCGTTTTGTTACGTCCATTGTCCTGCATGTTCATTAATATTGGTCATAGTAGCGTCCTGTTTCGGATGAATAATTCGCGCGCAGATGGCTATCTAATTGTTAGAATGTGTGTCTGTTTATCTCTCCCCCTCTCCCTCTTGTTGACAGCTCTCTATGATAGATCCTTGGTCTGATCGGTCACCCAGCCCGCTTAAGCGGAATGTGGTTACAGTCGCTTGTAGAGTTCATGCGAGAGGCACGGAAATGTGGACATGGACATGCCTGGCCGTAGATACCCTTATTGCACGAACCAGGCTGAGCTACGGAGTTATTGTTTTCGTCTGTCGTCATTATACCAGTCGTACATGTACGTCTCTCGCTTTGCCCCTGGCTGATGTGACTCTACGGCTCAGTAACGTAACGGAACACCAGGGAATAATACGTTGGGTTGGGCTGGGGCTATGGATTTTCATGATCCAAGACGGTCAGCTGTCTATTTGAAGTCGTCGACGATCGCGAGCACGTCCCTATCGATGGGTTCTCCCGCTGTATTCTGTTCCAGCACGCCCCCTTTTATATACCAAATCTTCCCTCTCATCCCGTCCAAAGAATACTCATAATGCCGGGACGGATCCAGGCCTCCCCACGGCGGGGACGAATCGCCGACGACGGCAACACACTGCTCCCCCGTGGCGTCTATGGTGAATTTATGAATCACCTCATCAGGGTCTATGTGCCGTCCGACCATGCAGAGGCCTCTGACGAATCCGTGGTTGGATACGTCGACCAGATTACCCTGCCACGACCCCTGAACGGAAAAGATGTCATGCGACGCAATAGTAATTGGAAGCACTTCTTCGGTGCTGCGGACGATCGCATTTAAATTGGGGTTATCGTTACCATTGTTGTTATTGTTATTGTTATCTGCGGCGGACGCGGAGATAGGATGGGTATGGGATGCAGGCAGAGTATAGTCGATGCATACGAGTCGGACACGCGTGTCGGGGGTAGAGTGGAGAGGTGCATAGGTGTGCATGAATCGGAGCGTCGTCGACTGCGTGATGGGGTCGACAGTCGCGTCGCGGAGGAGGGCAAGCCACATTGATCCCATGTCACGCGTGACCATCTCATGGGTGAGACGGAGCTCGCGGACAATAGGTCGGACGGTGTCCGAGTCCGCAAGGCCGTCCGGAACCGAGTCGTCGTTCGACCCAGGTTTGGCATCGACGTCTGGCAGGGCAAATGTCTGGACGACCTCGACGTTGCCGATATGACCATGGATGAGATATGAGCGAGAGAGTACGAAGAGATGGGTCCGCGTAAAGTAGACCTCGACGAGATGGGGTAACCATGCCCCGCGATAATTCAAGAGGATATCCTGATACGAAAAAAGAACAAAACAAATAATAGTAAGCATTTGCTCGCCGTTTGAAGTATTGCATGGATCTACCAGTCGTGTTCGAAAGCGAGGAAATCTGTAGAACCGTCGGTGTCGTGGGTCGAATACCAAAGAGTATTTGGGTTTGTTCGCCGGGCAGAGGGAGACATACACATATGGTGCAATGCCGCCGTCAACTCGTAGACGCGGTATAAACGCCTCTCTCGTCAAACTCCAGGTTGGCACATCGAACATTTCCGGACCTGACAAGTACCCCGTATCATCATCCACCACAAACTCGAGGAGCTTGCTGTGAAGAAAACAAACCATCATCATTAACATGGGACATAGCGGGGAGGAACGTGTCACCGTGACAACATACACCGGATCCGCAAGACGTCCCCTCCCGAGAAGTACAGCGACATAAATGAAATGACCTTGTGGATTCATCACCGACGACGACCCCCAATGCGAGAACGACCCATGATCCCACAGCACCCGTTCCGAGCCCGTCTCGGTATCACGCACCCGAAGTTGCTTCATATCTTTGCTCACGATCAACCATCTCCCACGGACCCATTTAAACCGGTCGTCATCTATCGATCGCGGACCGTCGTAGACCTTCTTCGAGATGAACGTGAGTGGTTCGGTGGTCCATGTGTTTGCGAGGCGTGCCGAGTAGACGAGCGTGCGTTGGAGGAAGTGGGTGGATTGCCAGGGGAAGGGACCAGGCGGGAGAGGGAGCCGAGCGGTGGAATAGACGGTTCGCCAGAGGGCAGAGTCATGGATGACCGCACGGAAAAGTTTGGACACCTGGACATGACATCGTCGAATGAGAAAGCACGCACACACGCAGCGGGGAGCGAGAAGGAGAAGATGAACGTACCGCTCGTAGACGGATCAGATCTTGAGGGTCCAAAAAGCAGAGGATATGATATATTGTTTCTGCCGGAAGCGCGACGCAATCCTGGGATGTGGTGATGAGTTGGACGTCGGTTAGTTGAGGATTGTCAGGGTGAGATCCTTGAAGCTGCACAGGGTCAGCGTTATCGCGCGCCATCGAGTCTAGGAAAAGAGAAAGCAGCCCGAGCGGTCGTGGGCTCGTTAAGGGGTTGTCTGCCTCGAAACGGAAATGATATACCGATAATCTGACTCGGATACTAGTACTTGGAATTCGGTGGAAAATATGTAAGAAAACTGAAAACTGTCATTCACTAGGAAATCTGGCGTGCATCCATCTCTGCTGGAACAAACGTGTCTCGCAACCCTGTGTTTCAGGATGTTTGACACCGTTATGGTTAAAGCGGCAACTCGACTATTGTCTCGCAAGGTTCGCATGTCCAGGTAAAAATAAGCGAACAAGACAAAAGGTTTCGCATTTAACGAGGGGTGTGTGTCGTGTGGTTGTCTATACAGTAGTAGCGCAAATTACAACAAGTATTGCGACCATCAAGGTCCCGCAAACAAGCGGCAACTTCCTGATGAATTGCCCTCTGATCCCTGATACCCGAAGCCCGGCCACCAACCCCGGATATCCCACGACCGGAAGTGGGCAAAGTAATCCAAAGTCCGTCTTGCGACAAAAAAGTGAGAGTATTTGGAACGAAGAGGATAGATGTAACAGCCAAATCATGGCTGGGAAATGAAGAGATGATGATGCTGGTACATTTGCAAGCGACAGTGATGATGATGAGATAACACGTGACGAAAGCGATGGTCGATAATGGGAAAGAGCATTGCGAACGACGAGGAGACAGTGATGCTAGAGACGTTGTTCAGTTTACCAGCTCTGAACGGTCAAGGGAGGATGCTTACACTGTGATAGCTCATGCAATGATACAGTATGTACAACCTGAAAACCAGTTGTCGGCCGCATCAACTGGTATTTGCGCGTCCGAGTCTGATTTAGTGGAGACACTGGACGAGGTGAAAGCAAGGGTGGAGTAGGAGTCCATTGTTGTGTATGAGGAGGAGGATGTATCGCAGAGGAATTGTAAGAGTTCTCGAGAGACGAGAAGACGACTGGTGTGCTTGGTAGTGAAGGTAGGCCACCTCATCATCCCCGTATATATACGGTCTCTAAGACCTCGGTGGCGGTCAGAAAAGACAATTGAGAGGAAACCGCGTTACAATAATGATTAAACATTGTCCGTCTCATGGTTGCGTCAAGGCGGATATAATACCGGCGGGCGGAGCCTATCATGTGGCATTACTTATTGTGTAAGAAAGTCTTGCGAAATTGTAGCTTCTTGCCGTCTCGTCGAAGACCCATGCCGCAACTCCATTTGCGAGAACAAAAAGACGAAGCACGGATATCGGTGTACGGGCCGATTAAAGCCCAGGACTTGTCATATTCCCTGGGATGTGAATCTCAGGCCAGGGAAAGCAAACGCGAGCTCTGGCATGTAACACGCACCATACAAGACAACTGAAGAGGAGTGAGATAGGAACGTATGATGGGAAAGCCAGGTACCAGAGAGCTGTTTCAGTCGCGTAGGGCCCTTCTCCGAGTCGGTCTTTTTGTCTTGGCCTGTCGAATATGGTCTGATACTATGAGAACGAGATTCTAATTGTCTCGGGTACAAGTCGGACCACACAGCCACGTTGCGCAACACTACGCTTGCCATTTTCGGATCATGCCGGAGCCCACCTCGAGCACCCTAAACACTGTATAGCTTGTACGCCTCATCCCGGATGTAACAGTGTAGCACGAATCGTGTTTCCCTTGGATATCTCGCCCTCGCCCTCGCCTCCGACCCCAGTCAAGTTCCGTCTCCACCGCTTGCGCCTGGACCCTCGCACAGCTCTAGTTTGACATGGATTGCTTTGGTGAGGAACCTGTCTCACGTCTTCACAATGCACCATTCCAGGGGAAAACCGTTATATCAAGAGACAATAGATGAGGGGCAAGAAACATTCCAGGCGGTAAACCCTGAGCCTTGCTGGACATTTTGGGCTTACTTGCGCGCAAGATACATATGAGGTGTTCAATCGGATATTGAAAGCCTGCGTATGCAGCGCATCTCCTGTACGGGTTAATGACAGGGGCACGCCTGGTATAGCGGCACGAATCCATGGCGCAGCGGGAACTGATGACTCCAACTCTTTGTGAGTGAATCCGTCGGATCATCCATGCCATCCCGGGATTCTCGGTAGGGTCCAGATGTTACTCGAGCGCAGGCTACACAATACTGGGGGGTTCAATTTGGAAATCGATAATATGCATCGCATCTCGTGGATGGGTTAAGTCCGGCGACAAGGGTACCTCTCTCTTATTGGCGGCTCTGTTTCGTAGTGAGGCACGTACGAAGAGCACGGTCTTTGTCCGAGCGGTGGGAAGTGGTGCTGCAGCTCTTTCCTTTCGCGCCACTTCCTCCTGCTCGACAACAGCTGATTATCAGCCCAGTTCACTCGCAGCTTTTGATCTACCCACCACTTCCTGGTCGGCCGGCTCCCCTGTCTCGCTTTCCCACTGGCATTGGGTTCCATTATGCTCCCAACTCATTTTGCGAGGGGTTTGTTTTCTCCCGCCCTCGCAGCTCACCTACAGCCCCACGACAGCCTGCGGATCCGGACAGCGCCGCTTCGCGCTGCCGCCCGCCCCTCCCTTTTCCATCCCAGAGGATCGTAGTACACTCCTTTCTACCTACCAAACATAACATTCATCCTTGTGTACACACGACCCCGAGGGTCGGCCAAAGACTCGGCGCAAACAGTGCCCCACTCATACTCAGTCGACTCCCTCCTAACCCATACCCTAGTTAACCCATGGGTTTTTGGATTTCCCGAGTCGGTCTGCAGGGATTTTACCTATATAACCCATAACCCATAACCCATAACCCATACCTTTCTCGAGTGTGATAACCCATAGGTTTAGGTTTAATAATACCAAATAAGGAAGTTTCTCATATAATTTTTTCTTTTTCTTTTTCAACAAAACATATTTTCAACAATCCGATATGGCAAGGAGACCCAAATGACCGAAATTCTTCAGGACTCGAATCAATCGGGCATTGCCGGGCCCCAATCCAGCTGTTGAGATACATCAACTCTTTGAGGCGACCGACCAGGACATCTATGAGGTGGTGATAGAGGCGAAAGTGGTGCAGGAGGAGTTGGGTGAAGTAGTGACTAGTAGTAAGGCAGATGCTGACAACTCGGATGGTCCTGTTGAGCCTACAGGTGTCGAGGCCCCTAAAGCGATGCTGCTGTTGTGAAAATATATGAAAGACTCAGTCACCGGGTTTGTTTGAGAGGATGACGCGCACGGCCGGACGTGGAACACGAGGGACTCGGAGGGAAACGAAACCCGAAAGAGTGGTTAGATCTTATTTATTGCCCTACTAGACGAATATAATGCATGAAAGTAATTTTTCCCTCCTGAAACTAGTACTGACCTCCCACATATCCCATACTCTCTCATAACCCATACCCCCATGGACGATCCCGATGGGTATGGGTTAAGAGGGAGTTGACTGTACGGCATTCGGAACTGTGATGAAGCAACACTTACTAAATATCATGTACATATGCTAGTACATAGAACGGAGATAAGAAGTTTCCGTTGGCGGGAATATTCATACTATGTATACAGTTTCTCGACAAGTTATCAACAGTACTTGGGGAAAGTTAGCGCAGAATGATCAAAAAATCGAGGCGTAAAGATTCGTCAGCTATTAGACAAGTCATGATGGATCGGAGGGGGTGGTGCTTCGGTTTCGTGGGCTACGTCTGCCATAGTACGGGTATAGTAAGATGGCTGATCCACACTATACACGGGAGTTTCGTCGGCGGTGTTCGAGTGTGCCATTCTACTTTGTTCACCCTCCGGGGATGAAGCCACCGCAGATTGCTCCATGGGCGTGGAAGGCCCCCCGTGGGTCCAACCGGCTTCAACATACTTGGGTGGTCTGTCGAAATTGTCGTATACAGGAAGAGCGTCCTTTCCATTCCAATTCTCCCCAGTAGAATCGAGCCGGCGACCATATGCATCGGTATCCGTACCACGTATCCTGCGGTCAGGGCGGTATGCAGCTGGGACAGGAGCTAGTTGTAGGCCGTGGTACATTGAGCCATAATTGGTGTCATCCGGGGGATGTGTGCCGTAGGTATATTGAGAACTAGTACTGCCTATCCGGAAGAAATCAGAAAGCGTCTGCCTGCGCCATCGCAAAATGATGATTCTTCAGATACCATGGCGTCAGAACTTTGAGGGTGCGTCGTCGTATGAGACGTACCTGAGAATTATAAGAGCTAACACGATCGCGACCGCAGCGATAAAGTAGGAATTCTGAAGCAAAGGCTGCGTGATAGTCGGTTAACCGAACCAATCAAGTTCCGGGCGAAGACATATCTGACCTGAGTGGTTTGGCTACCTGGGCCCGACGACCTTGGGCCAACACTGTATATGGCGGTCATGGTAAGGGTCTGAGAGAGGGACTGCGGAACGTCAGGCCCAAGCTCGACGTCTCTCGCTGGCCGATACCCGGGCGAGATATAAATTACGCCGTTTTCTGAATCAGGATATTATATCATCCGGAGTTACACAGCCACATTTGCCACACAAAGAAAACAAGGACAAATAAGATATGAAAGTAATGCTTATTGGACTTTTGACGTTGGTTATGGACGATGACCTCCTCATCGCCGTTGCCGACAGTGAGCAGAGTCAGTCCGGGCACATCGGCCATGGCTGGCTCGAGACTCTTTCCAAAGTCCTCAACAGCTTCAAATATTTTATCTCCAACTTTCCCGGGTCAGATCAGTTCAGGGGACCCTGTCCGGGCGTCAGTTGCACATCTCCTAGTCCGCGCTTATACCCTTCCTTGTTCCACAGCCGCACAGGCTTTCTCTCAGCTCGTACAGCCCACCGCGCGATTCCAGCTGGCTCTTGACGCGTTGTTGCCCCTTCTCAATTCTTCTGTCGAAGTTAGTACATATTATTTGCGCCATTGTCCATCTCTCATATTCACTACATCGCCTTCTTCCGTGGCTTCAGCTCGCTCAACGCATTCTCGTTTCATTCATCTTGTATTCAATGTACGCTCCTTATCCGATTTCTCTCAACCCGTTCAAGTCTGCTCTGTATGCTACCTTCCTAAAGGAGAGAGGTTATGCCATCAAGATCGCCGCCGAAGGTGGCTTCAGTGATAATGAGCAGCTAGTATGGGTTCTTTGGAAAATTCTTAAAGGGGATGGCAATGATGTACATACCTTCTCCCTCCTCGTCAGTCACGCCACTGACCGTCTCTGTAGATTGGTCCATATTCTCCAAGCACACTGACCAGGTCCCCGCTTCTCCCTGAGCTCAGGGCCTCAAACCTGCTTTTGGACGAAGAGAATTTTACGGAAACGAGCACGTCTGAGCCGTGAGTAGAAATCTTGGTTCTTTCGGCAGCGATCTTTCTATATCTGTCTTACAGGGGTATCGCCGCTATCAACTCCCAACAGGCGGAGGGTGGAACACCTGTCCAGGCTTCCAAACTCGAGCCTTCCTCTCTGGCGCAAATTGTTGAGGTGAAAGTCACCCCTGAAGAAGATGAAAAGAAGGAGCGAATTGCTCAAGCTATGAAGCTGCTCCTAGCAGCTCGCGACCGAGTACTCACGCTTACGGAACAACGGGTACGTGCCTTGCGAGAGCGCTTCGGACATAATTCTTACTCCTTACATGTGATAGATCCTGACCCCAATGATACCCAACCTAACGTCGCCTCCTATGATAACGTCGATGGACTTGCCATCCATTGTCGCTAATAATCCTAATATAGCCTATCAACTTTTTTTGGCGCTCTTGACCGCCGCTGACCCTCAATCACAAGGGCCTTACCTTTATCTAGATGTCCTGACGAAGCTTCCTCCAACGTTACCTTCTTTTGATCTTCTCGTCCGCTTGCTCCGGGATACGTCCATCGTCGTTGACCCCGCCACAGGGGGTAAAACAACCGTTGCTGATATCGTCCGTGTCGAGGCTCTGGGACGGTTCATTCATGAAAGCATCAAATGGCTAGACAACACCGAGAAAGAAGAACGAGAAGGGCTTATCAGTGACGATCGCTTTGCAAAAGGCGTCCAAAACGTGGGTAGTCATCACGCCGTTTGGTTACGTCGACTTTTGATCGTGCACTCACGGTGTCGTGTGTTTAGCTCTGTCGCTTCTATGCCTCTCTGTTAAGGGCTTCGATCGTGGACATGGCTTCAGACGCGGACACTGCCGAGATGGCGCATTTTACGCTGCGTAACTCGCGGTTTGAGGAAGCGAACACGCTTTACCGGCTTTTGGCTGCCGGACGGTTTTGAGGACTCATACGGGGTCGCGTTGTACTCTCGATATGCTCGTTTATGCTCTTGGTCACCATGACCATCATGCCACCACCACCGTCGTCGTCGTCGTCGTCGTCGTCGTCATCACCATCATCATCACCATCATCACCGTCGTCCACTCGTCAACAGCTTTATTTTACATATGGCTTTGCAGCGCTTTTTGACTTATGCAGAAACTCACAATCAACGCATGACACTGTTCCCTCCCCTCTTTCCATCCAACATACACTTGATGTCTACGTTCTCTCCATTAACGCAATTCATCCTTGCCCCGTCTTATCCTCGTCTCTTTCAGCGTTCGTTTGTTCATCGTTGTCGTTGTCGTTGTCATCGTCCGTACTCACACTGTTATGCCTCACTCACGAATCGTATCGTGTATCGTGCCCATGTCTTTTCTTTTTCTTTTTCTTTTTTGCATGCCCATTGCCATGTTCATGTGCAACGTTTCTCATGGTTATTATGATACGTATCACTTTACATGTCGTCCTTCGTATATTTCTTTTCTTTTCCTTCTCTCGTATGCGGTGGATTCGTCCTCTGAAAGCCACCATCATCGATTACGTATACGCCTATGATATGTATGCACGTCACGGATCATCGCGAGCAAACACCCATTCCGAGCATCATGGTCCCAGATATTTAAAATCAGTGATTCAGTGTGTACATGCTGAAACGCGATCTCTCAAGTCACACACCCCGTCTCGAACGAGGGTGACATGGGTATTGGAACAAGAACGAGAACAAGAAAAAAAAGATGAAATGGAAAATCCACAATTACAACAGAGACCGTTGGTAACTCGACATTTCCATCAAGGGAGTCTACGCACACAGAAAGAAAGAAAGAAAGAACAAACACACATGTCTACTCATCATTCGGTCGTCCAAAACAGGATCATGAACGGATGAAAGGGAGGAGGGTAAAAGTTTAAACGGGAATTCGGTTTGGTTTAGGTCTGGGTAAAATACAAGGGGAGGCAAGGTATGAACGTATAGTCGGGTGGGAGCGGACCAGAGACGGGTAAGCGTGGGAATTCATACTTTTTGAGGCAAAGGAGGGCGAAACATCACGCAGAAAGCACCAAGTCATCTCGTATGTATGAAAAACAAGGACAAGAGAAGAGAAAAAAGGCGAGAGAGAGAGAGGGATCACCTATAAATATATATGCAAGAATGGAAAAAAGGGAAAGGAAAAAAAACGATGGCGGAAAGAAAGACAGCCAGATTCAAGCAGCGTCAATGCGAAACGAGCTCATGATGACGAGGCCTGTTGTTTCTTCCTGAACCGCAGCAATGGCGCCAACCCAGACGGCGCACACGCTTTCTTCAAAAACTCGTGCTAAGTGGTGTATGTGTGAGTCAGAGAGAGGTAGCGGTAGCGTGTGACGGGACGACCGACCTGTAACAACTCGCTCGAGTTGGCTCGACTTCGGACGTCGACGCAGAGACACACGCTCAAGAAACTCTTGAGCTCCTTACTTAGCGCCTCTGGCTTCTTCAACGTTGGTGTGCCATTGGTAGCAATCAAGTACAACGCCTTGAGCGGTTCTTCATCCAAATACGGCGGCTCGTTCTCGATCATCTCGATCGCCATGATACCGAGCGACCAAATATCGACTTTGGCACCGTATTCCTTCTGCTTGACAACCTCGGGCGCCATCCAGTAGGGTGTACCCACCATCGTCGCTCGCTTCGACTTTTGATCGGTGAGTTTGGCGCAGAAACCGAAATCAGCTGAGAGGCGATCAGAGGGGGAAGACCAAGTGAGGTTCAATGACACGTACTGATCTTGACGCGACCCTCTGCGTCCAAGAGAACGTTATCGGACTTGATGTCACGGTGGATGATGGATTGGCTATGCAGATGGCATAACCCTTTGCACGTCTAGAGGAGCGATGAGACCAATCGATCTAAAGACCATCAAAAACACTTACTTCTGAACATATACTTGAAATCTGGTCCTCCTCTAGCGTGTTATTTTCTATGATGTCAGTGAGTGCGCCTCCCTCCATGTACTCCATGACCACCCAAAGTTCGTTGTTCTTGACAAGATACGACTCCAGGAAGTTGACGATATTGGGATGCTGAGATTCTTTCATGACGAGAATCTCGTTCACAATGAGTTCTTTTCTCGGTTGGTGGGAGAGATCCATCTCTTTGATAGCCACCTTCATACCAGTGGCTAGAGTCTTTGCGACATAGACGTGCCCAGATGCACTACATCACGTTGTATGAACAACTTCAACTAGTAGCGACAGACTCCACACTCACCCTTGGCCGACCTTCCTAATCTTGCTGTACAACGTCTTCGGGTCTTTTTCGGACACAACCGAACGAAGTTTCTCCATGATCTGAGCCTCCGACATAGTGCTGATACGCTTTTCCTTCTCCTTTGGCTTCTCGAGCTTCTTCGCCGCCTCAGCGACTCCGGGATCCTCGCCCTCGGGGGCAGTGACGGTGACATCAGGGGGAGGCACTTCCTTCTTCTTTGCCGGTTGTAATGGCTTCACAGGGGGTGGCCCAACAGTCGCACCAGCAGCCCCAGGAACAGGCTGCGTCGCTGGAAGCGTGGTCGCTGGGGTGTATTTAGGCGGGACCCCATAAGAACGCTCGGCTTCTCTCTCCCGTTCTCGTTCCCGTTCTCGTTCTCGCTCCCGCTCCTTCTCTTTCTCACGTTCGCGTTCCTCTCTCCGCCGTTGCTCTCGCTGCTCACGTTCCTTCTCTCTAAGTGCATCCGCGGAAAGCTGTCTGTCCAAGGAAGGCTTTGGGGTGCCCTCAGGCACACCACGAGCCTGCGCTCTCGCGCGTAGATCTGCCGTCGATGGCGTGTGATCAGGAATGGGCGGTTTGGGAGCAGCAGGCGCCGGACGCGTCGCCGTCAACAACGGACGAGGCGGTGCAGGCCGACTCGGCTGAAGCGACGTTGACGCCTGTAATATGGCCGGAATCGGTGGACGGGGTCCTGTCCCCTGACCCGCAGAGGAAATGGTGTGTGCGTGTTGGGTATGCGAGCTACTGACCAATTCCGCGGCACGCGCAGCAGCGAGCGCGGTGGGGGAAAGACCGTTTTGTGGGGAAGTGCTTGTGGAGGTTTCTGCGGGCGCGCTCTCTTGGCGTTTTGGTCCTGGAGGCCGGGCATCGAGGGGAGAGGGTATTTTTCCAAGCGTTGTACCGCCAAGACCTGTCCCGGCGTTGAAACGTGGGGGAGGAGTACCGTCGACTGAGAATGGAGCGAGTGATGAGCCGCCCGAGTTGCCTGAGACAGATCGTGCGATAGAAGGCATGCCCATGCCCATCTCTTCGAGTTCGCGCTTCTGGTGATCGGTATAGAACTCAAGGACGTCGAGCACAGCCTGCGGGTCCTTTGCATAATCCTCCCGGGTGATGGCCGATTTCGTGAGCAACTTGCTCCATTGTTCGGGCATGCCCTGGACACCAGAGGACAAGTAATACAATCAGATGTCGAATCCAACGTTCAAGACAGCAGATGATTAAAAACGTACGGTGAAGGCACCAGAAATGGGATCAAACCCAACGTGTACCTTGTGCACGAAATTCGTTGGGTTGCTGACGCCCATCAATGGGCTGCGGGAGTAGATGTCATCTTGCCAACCGTAGAGCTCTTCGTCATTCTTGAGCGCAAGGTGGTAACGCTTGTCCTTGGTCTCCAATAGCAGACAATAAGGCTTCAAATCCACACGTTCGATATTGGTTATATCATGCAACATGATCACGCTTTGCACTGGGGCAGACTATGCAGCACGACATCAGTCAATGGACGATGGAAGCGATTTGGCCGAGCGCAAGGAGCTGATTGTGCGCCGATCCTACGCACCTCGGTCTTATGTATAGTCAGCGTCTCTCCCTTCAAGACAAGCCATTTTCTCAAGAACATGAAACTGGCAAAACCCTCCTCCTTCAAGCTGACTAGGCCATTGCGAACCACTTGAACGCCCATTGATGCGTCTGAATACCGAATTGGGGATCCGCCTATGCCGGTGTAGTCCGAAGCGTACGATGAACCGGATGAGAATGATGCGTTGTAGCCCGAGGTTTGGAGAGCGTTATTGTACTGTGATGGTGATGGAGAATCTGCTGGTCGCCGTAGAGGTATCTGTGGTGCAGGTCTGGAAGGAGTCAAGTTTGCACTGGCAACGTTGAAGGCCATCGTCCATTCAGAAATTAAAGCACGAGGCTGGAGGCGTGGTGTTCTGTCAGCAGGTAGTTGTAGGCGATGGAACCAGATGTCAACTCGTTGTTATGGAGCGATTGCTCGCTGTGATGGACGACGAGCGCACACAGAGGAACAAGCACAGCGGAACGGATTAGGACGATAGTATGAAACAAGGGAGTGGAAGGTAGCAAGATACGGTCATGGCTCAGTTCGGATGTACCCGCCCACGAAAACATATCACCACGGTAACAGAGATCACACAACGAGAGACGTATGTACTTGGGCTAATCATTCGAGTCCGGGCAGATGTGACCCATCTACACCCACCCATACGAGCTGTCTTCCGTTCCGAGCTTCCGTCGACGTTGGGAAACATGCCCGTGGGTGATCCATCACACATCCCTGAGCAATCTGTAGGGTAAATTTGGCCAGTCGATGTGCAGACTGAAACAGTGCGTGGCAACGTTACCGTTGCCGACACTCATCGATTCTTTGTTGCCCTGCGGTTGATTTCAAAGGTGAGTCGTCATTCGAACAAACACCAAGAAAACACTTGCTTGTAAGTGAATCGTTTCTTTGTGTGGGCAAATTCACCCAGTTTGTGGCCAATCATGTCTTGTGTGATCGTCACCGGCACATAGTCTTTGCCGTTGTGTACCAAAAATCGGACGCTGTCAACGTTCACAGGTCAAGTGAAAACTAATACTCCAGATCAACTCACTCACCCGACAAAGTTTGGTAGGACGGTACAAGCTCGCGCGTTTGTCCGTATGGGGACATTGTCCTCTAATGCTTGCTTCAAGTTTGAAAAGGCCACAAAATATGGACCTGTTATATGTTTTAGAGTTGGCCATTGACCTGT
>JBBPQP010000090.1:0-53301 GCA_038092555.1 Boletus subgraveolens
CTTTTCTTGGTTCCATGTACTTATATGCTTGTCCCTGGGTTTCACAAACCGACAGATCTCGGCAGCCTCATAGGAGCCATCAGAGAGAAGTACCCCGATATTCCGATCCACGTTCATTCTCATGACACAGCTGGGATCGCAACTGCGTCTATGTTGGCAGCCGCGGCCGCCGGCGCTGATATTGTTGATGTTGCCATTGATAGTAAGGACTAAAGGCCATGCTCACAAACATGTCACTAATTAATATGACAAGGCATGTCCGGGTTAACTTCGCAACCGTCGATGGGAGCGGTCTGCATGGCGCTCGAGCAGACAAAATTGGGCACGGGTATCCGCTATGCTGATATCCAGGCACTGAACTCGTACTGGAGTCAAGTTCGCATGCTTTACACTTGCTTCGAGGCTAATGTCCGCGCATCGGACTCGAGTGTCTTCGATCATGAGATGCCAGGAGGACAGTACACAAATCTCATGGTAGGAACCCAACCTCGTGGCATCTGCATTGCATGATGGCTTATTCAATGGCTGTGTAGTTCCAAGCTGCGCAACTTGGCCTCGGAACCCAATGGACAGGTAAACTATGTTTGCATTGTTCTAGATATTTCTCCTACTAATACACTATTACGCAGAAATCAAGAAGAAGTATATCGAAGCCAACGAGCTTGTAGGTAGAAAGCACGTTCATTGCATTGGAAGCCTCATTCGTCTTCTAGTGCGGCAATGTTGTTAAAGTTACGCCATCATCCAAGGTGGTTGGTGACTTTGCACAATGGATGACATCAAATTCCTTCACCAAAGAGGACGTGCTATCCCGTGCAGACCAACTTGACTTCCCCTCGTCTGTTGTTGAGTTCTTCCAGGGTTATCTTGGACAACCTGTGGGAGGCTTCCCAGAGCCATTGCGTACCAGGGTCATCAGGAACAAGCCAAGAATCGATGGCCGCCCTGGTGCGACGATGGCGCCTTTGGACTTCAAAAAGATCAAGGCAGATCTGCGCAGCAAATTTGGGAAACACATTACCGACGCAGACGTGACCTCATATGTCATGTACCCTAAGGTTTGTGGTGCCTTTTTTTGTTCCCGTCACCTGGCGCGGATTATTCATGTTAACTCCGCTAGGTGTTTGAAGAATACCAGGGATTCTTGGAGAAATACGGCGACCTAAGGTGCGTGACCCTCTTAATCGGTGACTGGATCGATTTGGAACAGTCTGGTTACAGTGTGCTTCCCACGCGGTACTTTTTGGGTCGTCCGGCCACCGGAGAAGAGATGCACGTATCTATCGAAAAGGGAAAGACCCTCATAATCCGTCTAATGGCAATAGGACCCGTCGTTGAGGGCCGTGCGCAACGTGATGTTTGGTTTGAAGTTAATGGCGAGGTAATGTCAAGTATATTTGGTGTTGCATGAGGGTTTCGCTGATATGTAAACTGGTTTAGGTACGCGCCGTATCAGTTGAGGACAAGAACTCTGCAGTGGAGACCGTCTCGCGGGAGAAGGCAACTTCCGACCCTGGTTCGGTCGGTGCACCAATGTCGGGTGTTGTCGTTGAGGTCAGAGTCAAGGAAGGTCAGGAGATCAAGAAGGGTGATCCTCTCTGCGGTCAGTGAAATCAGTCTATTTCCACAAAACCTACTTTTTTAACATGGTTTGTTCCCTGCTTACCCTCAGTTCTGAGTGCCATGAAGGTATGTAGGCATTACAACAATCTTGTTCCTGTCATCTGACTGGGAGGGTCCTCAGATGGAATCTGCAGTTACTGCGCCTGTTTCCGGCCACATCAAACGCGTTGTTGTTCAGGAGGGTGCGTGGGTTTGCTCCCATTAGGAACAGTCCCTAACTTTGGTTATCAGGTGACTCGATAAACCAAGGAGACTTGACGGTGGAAATAGTCCACTGAGAATGATGGGCTGTGTCACAATAGCATGCAACATACAATGTATACTAGTCACTGCAGGCTGGTGAATTATGACCTGATTCTACTTTTTTCGGGGACGAACGAGTGTGACGAGAATAGATCTTCGCATATCCTCATTTCCGCCGACAGGCTGAGAGGGTCCGGTGCTAAATTTAAGAGATATCGTGACCCGCACTCCACCCATCTCTGCGGCTCCTTCCATAGTCAGCGACATTCGTTGATTGAGCGACAATTTTTGATACGGTGGGAGCGCATCTAGCGGCCGACAAACGGGTGATGACGTGAACTTGGTTCTATCTTATCATCAATGAAATGCGAAAACATTGTTACTCCTTATCGTGCAAGCTCCGAAGCGAGCTTCAACCGCTGCAGGATATCATCATGAAGTTCCCCGACGACCTCCTATATACACCAAAATGAGTGCAACAGATGATTGACGGGATCAGAAAACCGACCTTGGCACTCTTGATCTCCGAAACGAGTCCGACTCCCATACCGGACCAAACTAGCATTCGGTCGGGGTCGCCGTCACGAACGCCCTGTTCGAATTTCTCCTTGACGGTCCCAATGTCGACCCCGTTATCCATGTCTTTCACAGTGTTATTATAAAGTCCTCTCCCATCGACGCCTGCTGGCCAATCCAAAGTGTCCCTCGCACGGTCGAATGCCATCGTTCGCACTGCCATGTCGGATTTAGCTGCCACGAGGGCTTTTTTCTGTGCATCGGTGTATAGACTCTCCGGAGTCATCAAAAAGCGCGTTCCAAGCACAGCACCCGCTGCTCCGAGGACAAGAAGAGAAGCAACTTGGGTACCATTAGCTAGACCTCCTGCTGCCAAGAGAGGAGGTCCATCTTTGGGCAACACGGCAAGAATAGAAGAGACTAGTGTGAACAGAGGTGGTGCAGAGCCATGTCCATGTCCTCCTGACTCGTTGCCTGCGAGAAGATCAATTCGACCGCCATATACTATTAAAAGGAGTCGTCGAACCTTGTGCGACAAGGACGTCCACTTTCCACTCGTTCGAGGCGACGAGAGCTTCCTCGACGGAACAAACCTGGACAAAGATGGTCGTCCGACGAGTGCGTTTGTGCTCAGCGTCATAGTTGCGGATAAACGTGATCCACTGTTTAATATTGTTTCCGAACGCGAGCCAGATTGCGTGGACATGGTTGTCAAGGGCGGTGGATAGCACCAATTCTGGCTTGGCCGTGGGCTTTTCCAACTGCCAGCATAGGTAACCAACGCCGATTGGAAGGGGGTCCGAGGGAGTCAAGTGGAGTGATCCACGGGCGAGGGATAATTCGTTGATCAGGCTCTCCGCGCCGTTGTAGCCTGCCACGGTCACAAAGATCAATCATCTTACCTCGGTGAGGTGTTGCAGTCATACCTGCCGCTAGGAATCCGAAGCCTCCCCCTGCGGTGACTTGGGCTGCTAACAAGCCGCCGCTTGCGCCCGCCATCGGAGCTGCGACGATGGGGACCTTGATACCTAGAGGGGAAGAAAATCACATATATGGTTTTGGAACACGAGAAGCTGCAACCTGCCTAATGTGCGGGTTATTTGCGTGTCGAAAGGCATGGTGAACGCTGTAGTATGTATGTGTCAAATGAATTAGCTTCGTTTCGCATTTACTTAAGGCCGGGGAGCAGACGACCGAAACGCCAAGTACTGACTAAGGCATGATCTCGGTCATCGGGCATTGTTCAGAATGACCACAGAGCGTCAAATAGCTTACCGAGCACCAGCACCAGCTAGCTTCTTGATGCCATTCGGTTCTGACGATCTGACTCGCCACCGTTTGTATTTGTAAATGTTTGTGCAACGAAATCAATGTTGCATCGTTTGCTCCCTATCGCTCGTTGTACCTGCGCCATATCCTAATCGCGCCCATCATGGTTTGTATCGTTCACAGATCCGGAGACAATAACATTTATTGACTCGTCTTTGAACGAATATAGCCTCCTCCAAAATCAAAAGGTGGAAAGATGCTCAGCCTCATCAACTGGAGGCTCAAAGTCACTATCAACGATGGTCGTGCTTTGACTGGACAAATGCTCGCCTTCGACAGGCATATGAACCTGGTCCTGGCGGACTGTGAAGAATTCCGCCGCGTTAGACCCAAGAAAAAGCCAGGGCAGACCGAAACACCACCCGAACAAGAGATCAAGCGAACTCTCGGTCTTGTGATTCTCCGTGGCGAAACAGTTGTCAGCATGAGCGTCGAAGGACCGCCTCCTGTTGTCGATGATGATAAGAAGAATGTCGTACGTGCCCATTTTTAGCCCATACGCAATGAAACGTCTAATGGGACCGAATTTGTAGCTTCCTGCTGGTCCTGGCCGTGGAATGCCTGCCGGTCGCGGTATGGGCATGATGCCTCCAGGTGCGTGGTTTTCTTTGGAAGCGTTGTTTTCATTCCCCTGATCCCATTGTAGTGGGCGCACCCCAGATGGGACGACCTCCAGTACCCTTCCCTCCCCCTGGCATGCCTGGTCCTCCTCCTGGTTTCAGGCCCCCAGGCTTCCCACCTGGTGTTTCCTTCCCACCACCACCGGGCTTCGGAGGTCCCCCTCCTCCTGGGTAATCATTTCCTCACATAAATAAATATTAGCGGTAACGAACATCTTTTCCCAGCTTCCAACCTCCCCCCCAGTAATTTACGGTGCATGAGTGTAAATCTCTTTTCAGAAGCCAAAAGGCAGGAACGGAGAGCAGGGCAAGTAGTTCCCTTGTCTATTATGTTGGTGGGCGTACAAAATGTATTTCCTGGCCTACATCACAAAAGGTTTGTTGTACCTATCTTGCTAACAAGCTGACAGCGCCGTATCACGTCGGTTGCCATGTCCTGTTGCCCGAGTTGGTGAATGGAATGTTGCATCTCATAATTGTCTACACGGAAACTCGTGTTGTTCATCGTCTTGCGCAGTGCTCATCTCCGGCGTGTCAAGTTGCATGCGGTGACATTTTGGTGAAACGTCTTCGAGAACTCGAACACAGACTCATAAACGCCGCAACCAGATGATTGGTCCGAAGTTCCTTCTATCTGACGTTGCAGCACAAGAGAAGAGTATCACGGCAGCCCCTTGTTTAGCTGTCTTTTTCACATCATGGCAGTTCTTATCATTCAGCGGTTCCTCTTAATGTCCCCTGTGAGGAGGAGGACCACCATCGTACTTCCCTCCCCCTAGTCACTGCGACTGTGCGTCGACATGGCGTTCGACTGGTTGAGGTTCTCAAGATCCGTTCCAACGCGCGATGCTCGGGGGCAACATCATCACCAACGTCCGCCCCCGGTGATCACGCGCGTTCACGGAAAACGGCCTGCTCCTGTTCCGCAGGCCGTTCCTCAAGTTCGACGAGTACATCACCGCGATCAGCATCAGTCTTCGTCAGTCCTTGTACCTCGTCCGCCCGCACTTAAGCGCAAAGGACCTGTCGTGCGCGGACCCGCACGACCGGCACCACCTCGGCCTCAGGCACGATCTCATCCTCCTCAACGAGGCTCTTCAAAACTCTTGCAATGTCTTCACATCCACTTACACCCTTCCCAGAAGCGGGATGCAGCCCTATCTGCTCCACGCCCCTCGAAATATATGAGCAGCCAACACGTCCCTCCGTTCCCGCCACCTCGTGGGGCGGTAAAACCACCGCCCCGAAGACATGTCCACTGGGCCCCCGCCCAGGCCCCACTGCCTCAACAACCTTACCCTTATCCCTCTCATCCCTCTTCTGGCTCTTCTCGCACCCATTCCCATGCTAGCGCACCACACTATCATATTCCAGTGCCAATCCCCCGTTACCAACCACCACGCCAAAGCCGCGGGCCGCCGCAGCCGCTTCAGAGACGCAGATGATGTGTTTGGAACGACTGCGATCAGTTGAGGTGCGGATCATCCGGAGGTGATACAGTACGAGACATGCTGATTTTGCATTTTGTTTCAGTCAGTGTCAACGCTATCAGTGGAAGAACGGCGTGCTATCTTGATGATCGCACGTGTGCACTCCCAGAAAATATCTGGTCGAGGGCTGCTTCCCTTTGTGGCGATGTTTTGCTCCTCAAGCAGGCCTTGAGATAAGTTCCGGAATTTCAGATGACGAGGGGGGATAGGGTGTTTATGAAACTTCTTAAGTGACACGGCTATGATTCCTATCTTTGAAAAGACACGTTTGTGACGTTATTAGAGAGCTTTTGGCCACTTGAAAACATGTACATTACTGATGTGGGTTCCAAAAATGTAGACGGCCCCAAGATGGGCCGAAAATTTTTTTCTCCACAGCCTCGCTATCGAATGCTGATAAGGCTCCAACACGCGCAGCTTGCAGTACGATCGGATATGAGTAATGCTTGAGAGATAACGCCCAACGAATTGTATTTTTGAGGGCAAAGTTGGGTGTTTATGGGTCTCTTTCTTGCCAAAAACCTTTACCGAGAATGCTGATTGGCATCGCTTCTTCGGCGGGACCCATACCGTATGCCTCGTGATGACTGACTCTGATGCATGCAGTACATGCCAGCGTTCAATCCGTGGCCTCACAAAACGCAGACACTGCACTGGCCAAAGTACGAGAGGAAAATGTTCCGAGAAGGCCTGTGAACATGTTGTGTTGTACCGGTGTCGACGGGAAATGGGTGGGTACGACACGCTTGGTGTTGACTACGAGCCGCGTAGGGCCCCTAGTCTGCAACGAACAATTGGGTCTCTATTATTGCTTTGGACAGCTGACGGAAAAGGAAGTTTGGCGATTGTTCCTCTTGTGCTCTATTCCTCATGATCACTGTGAGACGGAAAATTGCGCGATTTTCATTACAGTCTCGACTCCCCGAGTCGTCAAACATCGTTATCGAAACAATTAATACTGGTCGCAACATTGACGCCATCCTTGAGGCGTCGTGTTGGTGATGGACTCGGTACCTTGGATATGGGAACTTGGATACGCTGCTCATGCCAAGGTGGTCAACAGGCCAGCTGACAGAGTCGTGGTTGTCAACGATCAAGCTTCTTTCTCCCCTCTTCTCCCCCCCATCGTGTCTTTATGAACGCATTCCGTTTGGACTTGCTATGCCATACCACAGCAACATGTCACGAGGGTATCGGAATCTTGGCGTATCCATGACCCTTCTAGGGTTATCATTCGAACCCGTCGTTTGGGGGATTCCCCACCAAACCCCAACTCGCGGTCGTTTCGCTAATGTGACTGGTTGGAAGGATACTCATTTCCCCTCGTTGCTGTCGAGCGTTACTTTGGTCAGCTTAATGTTCAGAGCGATCAGCGTGGGCGGTTCAGGCTCAGGGTTGTACTGCGCCATCAATGTTGTTCCAACGTAAGCTCCAAGATGCTGGGTTTGCGGCTGGCCTTTCGGCCACAAGGTTAGTTAGGCGAAGCCGCTTAGAACACGATGTATAAAGTTCGCTCTCTAACTGCGCACCAAGCTGCAATTTCTCCCTCAAATCGCGCACTGACACGCACAAGGTTGGGGGGAAGGGGGAGGAAGGGTGGAGGGGGTAGCGATAGCGTATACGCGCTAACTGGCCCCTGAATGTGTCAACTCTGATATGGTCACGAGTATCCTGGCATGGGTACCTTTCGGGTGAGACCAATCCATCGGAACGGGGCCATAATCTTCCAGTCATATCACCTATTTCATCCGTTCCTCTATAGATGCGCAGCTGAAGAGAAGGCGACTTGGTTCGACATCAGCATCTATCGATGTTTGCGACATTAAAAGAAGCTGATGGGTGGGAACGCTCAATCTGCCTAGCACAGACTTGGCGCCTCATCGAAAGGTCTCAACTGAGTTGGCCCAAAGGGTCGACGCAAAAGATTTATCGATGGGTGAGTTAACAACGTGGCTTAGCCTTTTCTCCATCCAGACGCCAAAACAATGAGATATAGACGCACTTCCCCTCCAGCGCCCGAAAGCGTCGGGATATGTTCCGTAAAAAATGGGCTGCTCCTTGGCATCCTCATTTTCTCAAGGAGCCGACTACAAACGGTTGCGTACCCGACTTCGGATGGACTGGGAAAACATGCCCCACAAACGATCCGCTGGATCATGTAATATTTCGCTATGGTGGGTAGCCAGGACTCGAAATTACCAGCTGTGACGCAGTCGAGCTCGTTCTACGTCCCAGAATTTCATCATCCATGACGATGGTTACTCCAATATTCTCATCCCACTCCCACCAATAATGTTCACTTGTGACCAATGCCCCACCCTGGCGCCTCCATAGCACCTGATGCGGAATAACCTTAGTTTGCGGACGTATTGTCAGGGTTCGGTTGTGATTCGCACATATGGAGGCTGGGTACTATGAGACTTTTGCCCAATAAGCACATACAAGACAGGTGACCAGGATAACCCCCTTGGCAACTCATGATTTTGACACGGTCGATATGTCTTTTTGTGATCGTCATTTGGTTAAAGGGTTAGCAGATTATCGCTTGATATGTCCCTTTACCGGTAAATGTCCAACGCCGGACGACTTTGATACGCCCTACTGAGTATGTCTAGCCGCAGCTTGTCGTTCCCTCATTTCATTTGACAGGGAGGGGGAGGCTTGATTGCAACTAGACTAATACGAATGTGCATTCCCAGCTGCAAAGAGTGGAGCCCATCGGTCGTGAGAGTTGCTGTTCTCCCGAAGATGTCCGATTGTGGGGAGACCATCGACTCGGAGTACATCTGTGTCCGTAGCCGACTTGCACGGCGGTGGCGGTCTAAATTACCATCTGTCAACATATAAATGTCTAACGCGTTCTGACGACATGACAGGTCTGAGCAATGATGACATGCCCGACGCAATCGCTCTCGAGGTTTTTTTTTTGCTGCCATCCATAGTACATGGTATAATTCAGGGAGCTGGCCTCGGTGATTTCTACCATCTCAACGTATTGCTATTTGCGCCGTCACTTCCCAGAACCAAAATTTCGCTAGTCGTTCGGTGTTTCATACTGAACCGAGTGGGACATTTTCTTTCCAAGAATTCCATCCGATGGATGATCATTCCATTCACTGGGGTTGATGAGAGTCGGGCTGTGTGCACCCCAACCTTCCAACCTTCCAACCCGCCGAACCTGAGTATCCAAGCAGCTTAGCATGCACGAACCTTGTAGGATAGGCACTGATCTTGACAAAGTGCATAGGTTGCTGTTTGTGAATGTGACACGGATTAGTACCGGTACCTGCCCCCCTGTTTGGACAAGGTTCGTGCGCGGTCGGGGCGCAGGTCGATCATGAAGGGCGCGCACATGACAGTGCCTCCATTCTTCGAAGCCCTGGCAGGGACGATGTTTACGTCCACTGTCGGAGCCATAAGAAAGTTTATCCTTCACACTGGGGATACAGTGTGATGTGCGCCCGAATTTGCATTGTCACGACGTGACACAGCAGCGTCGGGCTTTCCAAAAATATTTGAACGGACAAGTTCCGGGGGTGGGCGAAAAAGGGGTTTATTTACCGTCGGGCGTGACTTGAGAGGACGGATTTAAATGTCTGCGTCGGTCGACTTGACACGTTTATCGGTGAGCAGACCACATGCGCCGCAGCGATAAACGCCACTGGCGCGATACTCACGCTATCTCCTGATTAGATGTCCCCAAGACGCGAATAGAGAGGGCTGTGATCCCCAAAAGTGTTCTGTCCCCAACGAGCGTCAGAATCGGATGTTTTTGTCTGCTAAACCAGTTTTGTGCCATGCCCGGTCAACTCGTGCCGAGGTATTCCGAGGCAGGGATGAGTCGCGCGAGGTTGTGCAAAGTCTAATTATTTAATCATGAAGGCATCGATTCTGCGGAAAGGGCCCGAATAATTGTACGCACAAGAGGTTATTCATTTTCCCTGACATGCGTCGATGGTTCTGCACCCTGATTGTGTGATGTCGTTTGTCCGAAGAGGGACCCGAATTCGGACGCGAAGCAGGTTGGGTTGCCAAACACGGACGTACGGGACCGAATGGCACGCCTCATACCTCGCTATCACCGACGGTGGATATCGAGACTTTTGTTTTATTTTCATGTGTTCGCAGCCGTAAGCTAGGAGCCCAGACCGCAGTGAAACTGCCAGATACTTTCTCCTACCAGTTCGCTCCAAAAGGAAATCTCAAAGGGAAGAAGAGAGACAGAGGCGTCCCCTAAAGTTAGCTTTTTGCGTTGTCGCGCGAAAAGGTGCATGTCTGCCCGATTACTGCGATCCAGGTCTTGAGATGGCGTAATTATTGTAAGGATCGATTGCGATGCGCGAACCTAACTTAGTATCGACGTGATCTAAGGCACCTTGCTTGGTATAGCATAGGTTGAGAGGCGTCGTGACACAAACAAAAAAAAGGACAATAAGGTAGTACCTTTCTCGGTGAACCCGCAGTGCCGAGCCGCAGCCTTTCAAGCTTCAAGAATCAAGATTGGCAGCGAGCTGTCTCCGAGTCGGTCGCGTTCGCACTCTTCATGGCAAGGATGACACGATTTCACCAGCAGTAGGTTTACAGTGTGCGGTCGAATTTGCAAACGTTTTTTTTGGGGGGGGGACCTTCCACTTGGCGTATGATATATATTGTGATCGTGGTGCCGGTCCGGCAGTGCAAAATCCGATTTTCGAGGGGGGCTGTACATGCTTCCTCACGAGCGCTCAATAATTGTGTCGATGGGGTATGTCCCCTGAAGTTTTTCAGAAGCCGTTCCGGCCCGAAAGAGCGCGGAAGGGGGAAGGGGTTGGTTCCAGACACACCTATATATAGGAGGCCTCCCGGTCAAGTTTGTCAGAAGCGCTTTCAAAGCGCGACTGGGCCGCTGAGAGCCCCCCAGGGCCCTACCACAACGTTCGCGAATCGTTTCCAAACGCCACACAATGGTTTATCCGAAATGCATAAGTGGTTCTGACTCATACCTTCCTGTACGTGTCTCGATGATATTTTGTGGGATCAAAAGGATATATGATGATCGTCGTTTTGTAGGGTGAGCACATCGATGAGAGAATCTATCAGCGGGAGAAGTATGCATGACTGATGTATGATGGTCGTTATCAGGAGAGAAAAGGGGGGCGATACAAGTCCAGCTAGTCCCGGCAACAAGCGAGGCCAAGAAAGGCGATGGTACGATCAACCATGCCTATTTCGGAGTCTAGTGCTCATCGATAATTTATCCTGTCATATTTAATGCTCCATGGACTGGGAGCGTTTGTATATGCCAGTGTGAAGATCGAAGATTGATTTATTATCGCCACCCATGGCCAGAGCAGCATAAGTATCGAAAGACCATGGCGCCAGCCTTGCGTGCGTATGACTCGGAATGAACGTAGCCTGAGGGCACCATCACGGTGGCGAGATCAGTTCAAGCGTGGGTGCTAATGATCGATCACCGGCCCACTCAAGTGGAGGACGGCCGATCCAGTCACGGCAAGTTTCCGCGGGCAGTGAACGGTTCTTCAAGAGAATAGTGATTGATACACGTGTATTGTAGGGTGGAACCTTTGGACCCTGTAAACTGTTTACAATATTTAAATCTATCGCGACGAATCGCCATACGGAGACGGTTGAACGTGAGTGGGCTAACAATAGACAGTCCCGCGGAAGCAAACAGGATCATTACCAATATCTCTGACGCACCTGCGATCCCTAACATACGTTCGCCGAACGGCGGCGCCGAGTTCTAATCAGTAACCACATGGGGCATGGATGCACCCTCGAATTCTGTAGATTGTTCGGCGATCAGGAATGTCCTTTTTTCTCTTTTTTCGAAATGGATATTCCTGACGACCCAGTGGGTACGCACTGCGAGTGGAGCCATGGTTTGAGGTTGGAAAGCGATGTTTGCCACTGATGTGCAGCGGCGAGGCCGTTTCAGATCGACCTTGGCTGTCATTGTGGGAGTGCCATGACCAGGATGCACGTCCCAGAATTCTGGGTTCCAAGTGGGTTTAACGATGACCTGAGTTCAACCAACGAATCCCCCATCTGCGATGGATGGACCCAGGGACGAGTCCGCGTGCGAGCGACACGGCGGGTCCGTACCGATGTTTGACAGAAGGTAACTACCCTCGCAGTCCTCAAACAGCCGAAGTCATCCAGATATATAACTATCGAACGGGGGTTCCTTGGATCCACATGGTAACTCGCTGCACAGACAAGAAGCCCCCTTATGATTCAAAACACCCGGATCGGCGTACTGGGCGCCCGCCCTATTATACATTATTACATGTCTCGATAGTGGCGGAGCGCAACGAAGCGGCAGTTTCATCCCTCAATTAATCACTTCCGCCTCAGTTTTCCCCCACCTCAGACGACTCGTCAGAATCGAATCGCGGGATTATGGATGTCTGCATGCTTCGATGGTGTGATACCCTGGTAGGGTGTGTCAGGACGCCTGTGATCCTAGCGATATTCCGTCCGTTTATTCCTCTGCACCCCCGAATAGTAGTGCCACGTCTGACACACGTACAGGAAGATGGTGTGTCGGGAGGTGTGGCGGTCTTCTGAGTCACCGAAACGTATTGGAAGCGGGTTAGACCTGAGAGAATGGCCACTTGGATGTTGGCGCGGTTGGATGGTGGCATCCTTCTTCGCTTGTCCCCCCTCCTTCGGCGAAAGCGGACACATGACCAAATTGAATTGCAGCTGCCAAAACTCAATTGACACCTGTTCATCAAGACAAGGCGGACAAGGTACGGACATGGGCATGACTTCTAGGCCATGCGTTTTACCCACGCATATGGCATTCTCGAGACACGCCCGTGGCATGGCTTCGTAAATCATCAAAAACAACAGCACGGGACTTGGCATACCCGACAAGCGTACTTGTTTCCGAATCAAACGTTCTAGGGCGTTCGATGCATCACTAGCAATAGCGTTATATGGTGTCAGCCTGCTCGGCAAGTGGAAACGAGCAACAGCCTTCCTCGCCACTCCACACGTATGAACGGCGAGGTAAGGAGAGACTGCATTTGCCAGCAGTACGAGTGAGGGTCAACACCTTTCAACCCCGTCTCCCGCGAAGGCGTTCCTCGAAGGAAATGACAGATGGGCCTCCACGACCAAATGCATTCCCCGACATCATTCAATCGGCACTTTACCTCCGCTTGCCCTGAATTTGAAACCGGTGCCCTTCTTGTTTGATGATACACACGAACCTCGTGGGTGCATGCACCACTTCTTGGTACTCTGTTCACACTCGAGGCAAGCGTGGTAAAGTGGCTATCGCGTGTGAAAACTGGCAACCGAACAACTACCTCGTTACCCGTTTGTTGCCAAGTACGAGTTTCATAGACAAGTCATTCCTAATCCCTCAAGATTTAGATATGAAGCCAAGAACACGAATAATATTCCATCCATCCGCAGCGCAGCGGGCTCTATCGTACAATAAATCAATGCCATATTCTCGGACTGAATACCGAGGAAACGAAAACATCTATGCGAGGAAGCATGCGAAGAAACGAGTCGTATCTATCTATGTGTATATGCATGTATATACAAGTGTGTGAGTGAGGTGAGCGATGAGAAAGAAAAGGAAGAGGAGAATGAGTGTGGTAGTTACGTGAGAATTTGAAAGAAAATCAAGGACCGTTGTCGTGCAGGCTCGTTTCGAGCATCGTCGTACAGAAAAAAAGAGGGTGATAGCAACAGAGGCGAAAAGGCGGTGAAGGGCGGTGTATAAACTCGTCGCGATTCGGAGTGAAAGCGTCCCAATTTTTGAAACAGGGGAACAACAAAGATATGAGTTTTGAGGAGACGATATAAGAGTTATACCACGATCGCGCGAGTGCCCTTGCGACCCCGGGCGCCGTCCAGGCGTTTGGGAGCCATGAGGAGTACAGAAGAGTTCGAGCTGGAGACGGAAGACGAGAGTGATGGAGCGCGGGACCAGTGGACGGGCTCGATGTGTCGTTGGGGCTCGTATTTCTGATAGTATGTTGGGTGATACTGTGGTTGAGGAGCGACAACGATCTCGTCTTCATCTTCATCCTCGCCGTCGACCCAATCTAGCTCGGCTGCTCGGCAGGAGGGGAAGATGACGGGGGTTGGGGTGTGGGAGTGGGTGGGGGTCGAACGATCTTTGTGTGGGGGAGGGGCTGCCTTCTTGTTGGACGGTTTGTGACGAGACACCGGAGCGGGGGAATGCGCATGCGTCGTTTTTGATTTTTTAGAGGATGAGGAAGGAGGTGAAGTCTTCTTCCCCTGAGGAACAGGAGGAAAATAATCTGTGACTTTCTCGATCACGTAGATGTCCTTGGTACTCTTTGTGCTGTTGGAACGGTCACGACTGACCCAGGAGCGAACGAGGGCACCGATATTTACGCCAAAGGACGCGTCTTCGTCAGGCGTTGCAACCATGGGTTCTGTGAGGAGGGATGTAAGGGAGGTGCTCGCCTCGCTCATGCAGGTCGTCGTGTTGGTCGCGGTGTTTGGTTGCGAGTACTGGTACGGAGCTCGTGCAGGGTAGGGTGGTCGGACATGTGCAGGGGACGAGATACATAGGGTGGGGAGAGGGGTGGATGCGGCTGTGCGCTCGATAAGCTTCGGAGTCGGCTGGTGGCGTGCACGGGGAGAAGGGGGACGCTCTGATGGAAGAGGAGAGGGCGAGGAGGGAGGGAGATCCGCAAAGGGGAGGGCAGGTGCGCCGGCTGGAATGTGGGGCGGAATTGCCTGTGCCCACTCGCGGATGCGGTAGGCGCCTGATGCAGGGAGCGAGATGGGATGGATGCGGATGGACGAGGAGGAGGGCTGAGCGTACGAGAGACACTCTGGGGAGCAGTATGGACCGGAGGCAGATGGGAAATCTTCCTGTGGGAATATGTGAGGGAGGAGAGGGGGGAAAGAGGACCAGATGAACGTACAAGTTTGCGTTCGCATGAGAGACACCAGTCGACGTCCATGGCTATGTCGAAGACGAGGAGGACGTTAAGAAGAGGAGTGGATACTTGAACCAGAAAAAAATTGGACGAGGCAGGGCGTGCAGGTGTTCTCTCTCTCTCCCCCCCTTCTTATATATCCAACTGCCTATTCGAGCCCGACCAAGATCCAATACTACAGATCACGTTCATCCCAAATCAGGACGACCCTTATTCACCCGTTCTAAGCCAATTCAATTATTTAATTTACATCTCTTTTTCATTATCGTCGATCGAGCACAATTTTCGTAATATCCCGGATTATTTAATTTACATTATTTATCGCCATTATTTTCTGACTCCTTCCCAATCGGTGATTCGAGTCATCTCTTGCTGTGCTGTGCAGACGGTCGTGACGGCGACGTGGTACAATAATGGGTGAGTCAGAACGGCGCAGCACTAACACCCACGGATTGGGACCCCCTTCGAAGTGTCCCTTCGCGAAGCACCCCATCGCCAAGTGTCGCACTGATAGAACAAACAACAATGCCCCAACAAGTTGCAGCACGCCCAACCATGCCATCACAGGAACACCCCATCATAACCTGCACAAACAAACCACGGAACCGGCTCAAGGGCAAGCGAATATGTCACACCTCCCCCCGCTCAGTTGCCGACGGATCCCATCATAGGAATCCGAGGTTCTCTTCCACCAGAATCTCAGCCAGTGCTTCCTTCTCGGCGGCGGAATCTCGTCAAGACCACCCATGGCTTCTCGCCCCCCCCAGGTTAACGCTAGCCTTCATGGTATCTTCCTTGGATAGAGTTTACTTCCTGTGCTAGTGCGTGTCCAACAACCACCGCTGCCCAGCTGTTCGCCTCCATTCCCATTGTAAACCTTAGACAGCGCGATAAATAAATGCGACATACTCCCATGTGGATGGCAAAGAGTTTGGATAGCGACGCCACTAGCTGAGTCACACCACATTGCAAGGATGGGTTCCCTGTTGGCATCCCTGCAACAAACATAAGCGCCATCTATCCTTATCCGTCCGTTCTCTCACTCTCGTTCCTGATCTAAACCCACACCCGTCCAACGTTCGCCCTTGCCTCGTTCCCTCACCTCTTCGATCGGAGAAACGGAGATACTTGGCCTCCAATATGAAAAATACACTACGGCATTCCCTGCTCTTTACCATCTCTCCCGCCGATCCACCCCTCCCCCTTGCGTTACCGCCCCGATCCTGACCACGTCAGATTAAAGCCTTTGCCACACGACGGGCACGGCCTATCTGTAGTACCGCCTCTACTTCATCATGTCATTCGTCTGCACCCGCCCGCTGTCAAACGTTGGATGCTGTCCCGCGACATGTAGCGCTGACCAAGGCGTGATTCAGATATGTCGACTACGTATTGTTACATGTGCACCCTCGCATCATACCACTAACCCAAACACAGCAACTCAAGTGTCTTGGCCTAGTCATTCATCAGCACCCCCGCTCCCTGTGCCTATCGTCATCCCGTTTTACCGACCCCTTTTTAAATTAGGCGTGGCGCTCCCGATGACCGACCAGGCTTTGATTATGAAGCCCTCTGGGCAACGGTGGCACCGTATCACCAACCACGTCTTTTAGTCAGTACAATCCAGAACATAGTTCATCTATTAAAAAAATATCACTATCGCGCTTGCCGCGCCGCTCCGATTCATCAACCCTGTATCAAGTACATATAGGTCCCCCTAAACGAGAACGGTTGCACGTACGTATAGCATCTAATCTCCCATGTCAGTCCTTTATTGCCCTAGAACGGCACCCCAGCATGCCGCGCAGCTTTCTACAACCGATCTTTCACTGATCGCCAAGAGAAGCGCACTCCGCGTACGGCTCAGACACTCGGGGGTCTCCTGTATACAAAGATAAGGGTGCGTTAGTTACGGGTTCGAAATCCATCCAAACACCGAAACATGTAAATCGCGACACGCAACATGGAAACAGTCGAGATACGCTCCAACCCTCGCATATCACGTACGCCCTGCGCCTCCGAAAACAATAGTAAATCGTCTAGGCGCCAGAGAACAATGGAAAAAATTTGACGGTTGCAAGTCACAGGGGTATTCGATTCCATATACGGCGGACAATGGCCCGCATCTGAGGACTCTGAGAACAATGGGAAAGGCCAACTGGTGATTAATATAACGCGGAAGTGCCACAGCATCGCATGACGCGGTCGCGGAGATGATCGTCTTCACGGCTCTTAAACAGTGTTGCCAACCGCTGACATCTCCTCGCCGAAAATAGTAGAAAGCGTCAGGTTGTGGAAACACAGGAAATTGTAGGGCTTTCATACGGGGAGGGGTTATAGATCCGCCAAAGGATAATTGTGGGCAGGATATGAATATTCCCGTGAACCCCGTTACACATACGCCAACGGTACACAGGATGGTGGGTTAGGAGTGACGGGGACCAGCTCATCTCCGCGACTCCCTTCTCCACAGCATCGCGAAAGGGGGAGAAGACAATGGGGGCAGAAATATAAAATGAGAAGAACCAACAATTCGACAGAAAAAAAGAAGTTTTCGGACCCAAGCCTGACCACCCGAATGAATAGGGAACCAGAGCGGAAAAACAACGACGCCCACAAACTTCCTGACGGGGAGAGAACGGAATCCCTTTTTCCTTGCTCTGTCGCGAGGAAGCAGAGAGCCAAGCAAGAGGGTTTTCATCACGGCCCGCATCGTCCTGTATTCATACGTGACCCACCCCCACAGTCTTGCCGATGCGGGTCGTTGGGACCGTGTATCTGGCCCGAGAGGGCCAAGATGGCCGTCGAGATCTCCGCCGCTATAATCCAGCGTGGAGAACCGAAATCTGATCACCCCGAGCTCGGACAATCAGGGTCGAGGGAACGGGGATTCAGACGTACAACAACCATCAAGAAATATGAAACCGATGATATAGATTGCGAACGAACCAAAAGAAGAAAAAAACCACTCACGTCAAGCAGGTCCCCGAGTTCTGCTGCAGTCATACCGATCCCGCGTTGCTCTTTGCCAACTGTCGGAGGACAGTACCGGTCGTGACACAGACCGACCACAATGTGTGCCAGCAGGAACGCCACGCGGTGGGTTGCGTCGGTCATCTGTACGTTGTCGTCTTCATCATCGGACGCGTCTCGCACCTTCCGATCGTGCCCTTGTCGTGCAGACTCGGGTGTAGTTCTGCCTAATCTATCAACGCGCCAGCCCTCCCGGTTTGCCACGACGGAATCGCAGCAGCGGCGGACGCGCTTCAAGGGCCGCCCTCTCTCCGCACTTGGACTGCGGTCGCGTTGGGAGCTATATCCAGTTGCGTGGTTCGTCTCAGTTCTCGTCGAGGATGGAGACGTTTCCTGATATGACTCTTTCGTTGCTTGACACGATATCAAGGGAGCTTGGGATGAGAGTTCGGATGACGCTTGCGGTATCCGCGAGAAGCGCGTGCTTATCTCAGAGTCCCGGGGTCCGGCCCCTTGGGGCCGACCCCAGATAACTTTTGGTTTAGATGAATCCCTGTGTAGGCTGCTCGAACCCGAGACTGCGGTGACGGAAGTCAATGTGCCTCTGGGTTCTATCGCAGGTCTAGGCTGTGCGAAATCGTCTGACTCGGTGTCGTAATCTAGGTTAGGTGATGGACGTGCCAGATGGGGGAAGGGAGGGGAGGATGTTGATCCATGATTCCTACTACCTTCGGTGTCGCCGTCAACGCTGTCTCCATCATGGATATGGCGAAGATGCTCAACGCATCCCTGAACGCCAATTAACCTTGCTTTGAATTCTGTCAGCGAAGCGATAGATTCAGGACCCCTTTCAACCCTTTCGATCAAGTCTCCAAAAGAAGTTGCCAAATGCGAACGAGCAGCAAACAGGGCGATAAGGACGCAAAAGAGCCAAAGGTTGTGTGACATCTTCCCGTCAGAGTTGATAACCAAGTCATGACTGATCCGAACAGACGTGTCACCGGTTAGATTGAAGGGGACCGTTCTTGTCGGTGGAGACTGCGGATTGAATACAAGGGCATCGTCTTGTTCGTCCCATGTCGCATCCGAACTCCATATGCCCGCAACGTGAGTAAAAACACGGAGCAGTCGGTTCATTATGTTTTCCCAAGCAGGCTCTTCGCTTAGATGGCTGACAGGTATGCTCGCGGAAGGTTCGCCAATATCAACAGATACAGACAACGAAGGAGGTGCTTCGCTGTCCACAGTGCCCTGACCGTAGGGCTGTTGTTCCTTATCGTAAATGAGGCTTACTGCTAGCACCGCCGTGATCGGTAAAGTTACCCACCCTGAATGCGTTCCTGATTCCAAAGTGTTCGAACAAAGAAGCTCCCGTAACGGCAGACTCATCCTCCCCGACGGATGCATCTCCCAACCCGACATACTTGAAGAGGTTCCTCATCGTCGATGATGGGTCGAACACCATTCGGATGGTGTCATATTCATTCTCGGGGAGTGTGAAGCCATATCGAGAGAGGAGCGCTGCGTTGGGCAAGGAACCGTACGTGTTGAACACTTCATTGAATGGAGGGATGGGCCGCACGGTACGCATTTCGAGGTAGTCGATCCCGCTGGATGTCGGTGTACCATCATGCGACAATGGATGTACATTCGACAAGAATGAAGCATGGACCGTCGTACCCCCCATCTCGCGATCGTGCTCACATTCGACGAAAGAGCCGCATTCGACACAGACGTCATAATCGCTCTGCAAGTGAGACCCATCAATTCCCCGAATATACGTACGGACATCTTTCAAGGAAAGTAGTGGCGAAGATGAACCATCATTCCATCGGCCGATAGAGTGCGACTTGGACGGGAAGGATCGAGTTTCGGTACTCACCTCCATTTGTACGTGATTATCATTCGTATGGTTGAAACTGGAAGGTAGGTCAGATTTGCACACGCTGAACTGCAGGGCATTAATTAAGAGACTGGACACAACAGGTATGGGGAGCCAACAAAACACCCGAACAGAACGTATTTACGACGGCATCGAGTTCTCGTCCACGATGTCCCCTCCACCAACATAACGGAACGGAAAGTGGGGTGGGCCGTTCTATTAGTTACTCCGCACAATAAGCAGAGATGGAGGGTAGCAACGGCCACTTCCCGTCTACCTGAGTCACAAGCGTAATTGGAACTTGTGATTCTCGATCAAATGTACAACCTGCTTGTTCGCGAAATGAACAAGCATCATTGGAGTGAGGTAGCAACCAACAAAGCAGGAAAAGCTGATGCCTATTTTTGGATACGGGGACCTCGTGGCGCTAATGCCACGCCCCGTGTAAAGTTGACCAAGAAGGTGAGGATTGACTTACGCGTCGGCAATTGGAACCATTGCTAGACCATGATACGCATCCACCCAGAATGCACGTGTTGAAACGAGCGAATACGCATGGCAAAATCCTGGGAATGAAACCTCGTATAGCCTTGGGTCGGTATCTGCAGTGGAATCCCCAGGTCTATCTGGTCTGCAGTGCAATAATGGGTTATTTTCCAACCCAGGGTTAGCCGAGGCTGCGTGAAACGTGGGTTTCACGACATTAAGGTAGTATTGACGTACTTCTTCCTGCTTGCAAGCTACGTGTCAGTTACTCAGCACTTGGCTGTGAATACATGAAGAGTCATAAAAGAAATCAACAAATAAAGACCGAAGAATGAAGGCCAAAGGAAGGTGAGCGCAAATCAAATCGTTTGCAAGTTTGCTGGATCAAGGGTCCACGGAGACTCGTGGGGCAAACTTGTCTGCACAAATTTAAATGACGTGGCAGATAGGGAAGTGACTGAACAGATTGAGGAAACAGCAACTGCATCAAATAAAAAGCGCGAGATATTGGGGAAATCCGATCATCCGAGAATGAAGACACCATTCAACGAGGAAAATAGATTGCATAGAATCGGAAGAACGAGGTCGTTGTGGTATTTGAATCTGGGAAATTCAATGTCAAGACGACATTGATCGGGTTGCAATTACCACAGACCAGGCCACGAGGGTAACATGCATTGCTCATAGCAAATGAAGACCCTTGCATCGACCTGTCCAGACCGACATCTGATATGCCGTAGCTTTGTCAAGATGATGCGGACACAAGACGGGTAAACAAATGCGACAGATCAAAAGATCCGCCGGACATCCCCGAGTCACAATCGTTGTTTAAACCACACAGCTCGTGTTGGGCGCTCATGTGCCTATTCACGAGCGACGCCGTATATAGAGTGTGTCCGCCACCCCGTGGCCCTTCCATCAGTCAACATGCGTGCGCAGTTCTGCATGCCGTAGCCTACGGGAAAATGCGAACGGCAGTTTGATGATATGAAACTTCCAGGCCAGCGCATCACGAGAACGTGTGCGAACTGAACGTGACGGTTTTGTCCCGAAGCGCATCAAAGAGTAATAAAAGTGAACGGGAATGAATGAAAGGAATGTAAGGAGTAGATGACACGCGCAGTGGCAAGAAGTTGGAAAGGGCGTGATAAGTCCCATTCAGTAATCCGCAAGGTCCCGAAGGAACCACGTTGACAAAAACCAATTGAAAGTAAATGAGGGGACTCGAGAGAAGAAATGAAACAATGAAAACGATGAAAACGTGTAGAAGACATGACAGAGTGAACTAAACATAGGCTTATCAGACTCACCATCAAGCCTACCTGCTCTCGATCAAACTCTGTGACTTCAAGCCATTCCCTTGCATTCTGGTTGTCGTACAACCATACACACCGTGGACATCGGGAAAGGGTGATGTGTCGTTGACATTTATCGGTTGTACCCGACGTGTCATCGGTGTTCAAGTATCCGTGGGCTGAACAAGTGCACGGCTGAGTGTCGATGACGTCATCAACACCCCAAAACATGGCAATGTCCACTGTTGCCCGCGGAAGGGTCTGAAGGTAACTGAACCATCGTGAAAGTGGACCCAGTAAGCTTGATAAGGCATGTGATGTCGAAACCATCAAAAGAAATGCAACAAAAGTCGGGGCACCATCATTGAAAAAGAATCCGCAGATAAGGAAAATCCCGGATTCATAATTGGAAGATGCGAAGATCGTAGGACGGGGGCGGAGTATTAGGCGAGATGGTGTTGGCATTGATGTTCGCGCGTTCATCCAAGTAGGGGTTGTAGAAACCATTATTTTCGGCATTTTTTGCAGTGTGAGAATCGTAACGATACGAGTTATCGAAGGCGTCCAGCCGACGGCAGCAAAGGGAGCAGTGTATGTTAAACACCGCGGCCAACAAGCGCCAAAGAGGATAAAAAAAGCTTACGCACAGTTCTCCGTAGAGCGCGAGAGCAAGGGAAAGGTGTGCACCATGACCATAAGGTACAAATGGTATATGCTGGGAGAAGAAGCACGACTTGACAGACAAAACGGCGGACTTCGGAATATAAACAACTGCAACACCAAAAAATTAGCATGCATAGACGGGATGGAACCCCCTTGAACCCAAGTTGGGTGAGGAAACGGGATGTGACATTCTCGCAGAGGAGTCAATGGCTCCACAATCCGAAAAAGAGGGATAGTGATTGGCCTCTTCAATGACACTCATTCGCACGCCAACGCAGACCCTCAGTGCCGAATGAAGTATCAAAGGGAGGGGACACGAACGGCTTCTGCGACCAGGACGCCGGGGGTGGTTTGATGGGGACTCACGGGTAACATCATATTCAATCAGCTCTTCGCGTGAATACACGGAAAGTCCGCGTTCGCGGGAGGGTTCGTCGGAGGCTATCGAGTCGGCTTCGTAGTGAGGACTGTCGATGATCCGTAACCTCGAGTCGATCTGGATACGATTGTCCGCACACCAAGACAGCAACATCGCTATTCTGCTTGACGACATCGATTAAGAGAACAGCGGATATTTGCCGCTAGTTTTGGGGTGCTCTTGCAAGTTGCCCGCAGTGCGAGCATGTGCGTGAGGAGCGGTACTGTTCCGAGGATAACTACAAAAAAGGACTTAGCTAACACTTAACCCACTCTCACACCTCTCGCCGAGAAGCAAGTTCCCCTCGGAAAACACTGGCAAGGAACTCCGCCTGCACTCCGGTTCGTCGTTCTTTTCTATTAATGCCAGAAGGGCTCTCGAGGAGAGGGACAAACTGTCATTATTAAATAATGCAACTACCCGTATCATGTACACTTCCAGAACCGACATGCACGAAAAGAGGCCTACTCCTTCTTGTCCTTGTCTGACGTTGATTTCGTAGCCTCCTCTTTTTGCACCTTCTCCAATCTTGCCAGTTCCTTCAGCTCAATCCTGCGTGCATATTCCTGACCACCCTGTTCCCATGAATAAATCTCAGCGAACCGTAAAACAATATAATCGCATGTGAAGTGCAAGCACGGAAACGAATAAAAAATCGAGCAGCCTTCGGGGAAGACTGAAAGTACGGGAAACGGCGTCGGCTACGAGACGCCGCGAGAATATACGTGTGCGCGTCTGGGAAAGAAAGTGGCGCGTCGGACGGCGACGCACCATCCAAGAACCAAGACGGACGACCGTGCGGTCGGTAATCATGACTTACCTGTAACCCCAAAATTGCTCCGAGGACAAGTATCATAATCGTATTCCCGGCCGACAAGATTCTCATGGCGTCGACGCGATCGTCCATGGTATCCACCTCGGCTGGAGTTACGATCGTGCGCAAGCACGGGATTGTCACAGCCAGATAAACTGATATTGCGAAGAGATAGGCGGCTTGGACCGGTTCGTGAGTACACACTCTCGGAAGGCTGACAAAAGGGCTTCACCTAAGCTCGAGCCGTCGAACAACATAGCGCTCTCGCCCCATTGAACGAGCTTTGCAACAAGGCCGGTCAGCCCAACTCCTATGAAGCCATGCAAAAGTGCCTAGAGCAGTTTCGTCAACTTGCGGCGTCAAGTAAGATTCCTGATAGACCGACCTTGATGGCGGGGGGTGCATTAAAGAACGTAGCGTAAAACTGGAATCCATCCTTGATGGTGTCTTCTGTCAAGTCTTGGTACAAAATACGGTAGTCGACGAAGAAGCATATGAACAGCACCCCTTATAAAAGATTGCAGCACCATGAGGGTAGAGTCAGCGAACCCACAATCTGCACACGGAGCACAACACACCAAGGAAAAACGAGCAAGATGCGAGCACTGCGCCTTGTTTGAAACCCATCTTTGAATCAAGCAGTCAACGTCGAGCGAGCCAAGTAATCAAATCAAACTTGTTTCACACAGTCCCACAGCCACATGAGTTTCTACTGCGGGTTACCGTTGAGCACTTTTTGAACCACAACTTGCCATATCCCATCATTCACCCCTTTTGCCTTCCCCAGCTGTTCCTTCAACTGCTCCACCTCCGCCTCGAGCTCTGCAACTCTACTCGTCAATGGGGCTCCCAAAGGCTCCGCCTCAGTGGGCTGAATAAAAGAAAAAAGATCCCGTTGAAATTCAGATTCGGAGTAGTCATATTCACACCGGCCAATTTGTGATGTCTATCGAAATGAGCAGTCGCCCCTCTTCCGACGACAAATAAACAACTTACCTCGCTCGTAATCGGCAACATCATCGACACCTCGTGGAGCTCCCTTGCGTTCACATCTCTCATTCGATGGAACGCTGCAACCGGCCGCACTGGCATCACATCGCGGGCCTCTGCCACACTGGCCACGTTCAGAGAAAGACTGATATGGCCCACGAGGTCCGGAGGCTTCAGCATCGTTGCGAGGAACGATATCGACATGCCTTTGTGTGTCGAGATTGTCCGCAGAAGCTGTTGTGACCCAATGTCGTAGACATGAATGAGCCCTGATGCTGTCCCAGCCAGAAGCAGTGACCCGCTCATTGAGACACAAAGAGCAGTCACAGGCTGACCGATGTCGATGAGCCGTTTTCGCCCTGTCGTGCCGTCCGCATCGAAGCGGACGACATCGGATGCACCTGCGCCCCCGATAGCTTCGATAAAGGGTCCCGCATTATTTTTAAGTTCACGTTCGCGAAATAGGTTTACCAGATAGATAGATCCGTCGGGTGACGAGGCGAAGAAGAGGCGTTCGCTGATGTCCCAGGTGATGCAACGTATTGGCTTTGGAAAATGGAAAGTTGTTACCAAGGATTGGGTAGCCAGATCCCACAACTAATTGTACTGTCAGTCGAGTCGAGAACCAACCAGTTTGACAGCCTGATTACCTTTACGGTATGGTCAAGCGACCCAGTCAGTACGCGACACGTCGGAAATGGACCCAGACCACAGACCACATCCGTCACTGGGAGAGTGTGGTCCGATAGTGTGAATTGGGGAAGAGGGTGATCATTTTGAAGATCGTCATCTACCAATCTGGGGGGGACGGAGTCAGTTTACAAGAGTTTTTCCTGCCAAGAAAATTAACACGGACTTCGACACTGACCAGACGCTAACACCAGAATCTTCACTGGCAGATACCAATACTGTACCGTCATAGGTGAACTTGAGCACGTTCACTTGGCGATAGTGAGCATCCCAAGAATTGTACAGTATGCCTGACGCGACCTACTATCCCAAGGGTCATGACATGGAGCATACTGAGAATGATGAAACGAAACGCGCCTCCCAGAGGTATATTCGTCCCTGAGCGGTACCACCAGCACAGTATCTCGCCTTTAGATCCAATGCCAGACAAGTCAGCTTTTCCGGCAAAACCATTTTGAGGGCGATCTGGTCCTGTTCGTCGATAGTCATTTCTTGGCAGACGATCCTTGCGGGACAAGGGATACACATACCTTTTGAAAATTATAGACATGCAAAAGGGCCTTGTCTAATTGCGCTGCGAGCATAATTCCTCCCTGACCATCCTTTGCCTCTACAAAGGCACTGCAATGTGGTATAGAACTACTTTGTTTGAAGGAGGAGAGGACGTTGCTTGTTTGGAGGTCGTGCAGGACGAATGCTCCTGGTCCTGAGGCTTGTATTGGTCCTGAACCTGATGGCTGGGGTGCCGTGGCACACAATACGACCTCTTGGAGACCCATAACCTTGTGCTAGGTGGTAGGATTACTAGAAATGTAAAGAAAGTCGAGCTCAGCCACAGCAGCAGCCACAGCAGTCATGCCTGACGGTAGCCACGATCCATCTTGACTCGTATGTCCATCTGCTCCTCTCCGCCTCGACCAACTTTCGATCACATCTAATAGCTCCAACCATTTTATAGCCTTCTTTGTCGACGAGACCATGGCCACGAATCTCTACGAAGTATTGGGCATCGGTCGCAATGCGACTTCGGAGGAAAGTAGGTCATGACATCTGTTAGTCCGTGTGTATAGCGCTCAGACGTTCTTCAAGTCCGAAGGGCCTACAGGAGAAAGGCCTTGGAGACCCATCCAGATCGCCTGCCCCAAGGTGCATCTGCAGCTGAGAAATCCATTTCCGAGGACTTGTTCCGCAAGGTATGCACCCATCCTCGCTGTCCTGCCATTTATTACTTATCTATTCCCTTGCCACTGTTAGGTAAATAACGCATACGAAGTCTTACGTGACCCTCAGAACAGAGCAACATACGATCAACACGGTGTCTGGCCCCCTCCAGAGCCTGCCCCCCAACGCCCTTTCGCCAATGGACCCCATAATTCCTTCTCAGACCCCTTCTTCCGCGATCCATTCTCCAACGACCCCTTCTTCCGTGGTCCTCGCATGAATCCGTTTGGTGGTTTCGCATTCGGGTCACGACCTGGCCCAAGGGATTTCACTGATCCATTTGTCTTGTTTGACTCAATATTTGGAGACCTTCACAGAGCGTTCGAGGCTGGTCCTTTCTTTGATGATCCAGTCGGACGCCGCGGTTTCGGATCGAATCAATTTGGCGGTGGCTTCTCTAACAATGGTTTTCCTTCCATGTCACCTTCTCCATTCAATTTTAGTGGCGGAGGCATGCAGGGCAGCGGGATGCAATCATTCAGCAGTGGCGGAAGCGGAGGAAGATGGGTCTCTGAGAGCTGGTCGAGCTCTACCGTCAATGGCGTGACGCACACCAAGTGTGTGCGCAGGGACTCGGAGGTGGGCATTCGAGTTCTCCCGCTTGGTCTCCCTGTCATACTGACGACGACGTAGGGAAATGAACACGTTACCTATCGGTACCCAGACGGGACCGAGCGTCGCACGATAAACGGTATCGACCAGTCCAACTCCCAGCCTCACCAGCCTCAAAGGGGGTTACTAACTGGCGCCCCATCACCGCCACCACCACCTGTATCTTATCCAACCCTCGACGTTAGCATACCTCCTGCTCCTCCTCCCTACTCTGAAGCGGTTCCTCAACCGCCCCTCCGTTCACGTTCAACGAGGCATCACGTTCATTACGATGATTATCCTGGCGATTATCCTGGCGATAGACGTGGCCACAGACACAGACACAGAAACGAACACGAGTACTCGTCACGGGATAAGGAAAGAGATAGGGGTAGGGAGTATGAGACTGAACGAGGTGGGCATGGTTATCGTGATGATGGACATGGACATGAGCCGCAGAGCAGCTCGCCCTGGAAGTTTTGGAGGCCCTGAGAAGTGAAGATCAAGCGATACTGGAACTCGGTGGACTAATAATGTTCTCGCTTTTGTTTTTTGCATTCTGCTCGCTTCGAGATTGATTCACTCAAGTCCTCTGCTTGACGATACCACAACCCGGTGGACGTCTTGAATTGTATGCATGCTTTCTCATCGCCTTGTTCTTTTCCATGCTCTTTTTTGCGTAGAGTCGAAAACCTTGTAAAGTATGAATTTCCTGATAGCAGCAACTGTTCTCTTATTTCTTTCCCGATTAATTGAGTGACGTAGTATACTCGTGCCTACGTACTGGGCCTAAGTTACACTCATCTGGGACGACATCGGCGGCTCTTCGAAAAGGATTTACAACCCTTCGAAGAATGATAGATCCTGTGCTGATAATCCACCCGTCTGCTTCGGCTTCGCAAGTGGTACTGATGCGGTATTTGTAGCTGTGGCAGGGAAAGGGGTACCCAGAGAAGAGAACGAAAACGTGGGCGTAGACGGGGAAGGCAATAGTGGGGGGGAGGGCTGTAGTGGGTTCCTCGAACCAAGTCCCTTTCCTGGACCGCCCGCGACTCCAAAAGGTGCACGCAAGGTACTCGTCGCAGTGGATGACACCGTGGAATCCATCCTGCTGCCCCCAACCACACTCGGTGGCGAGGGGAAAACCTCCAAACCACCACCAAAAGTATTACCATCACCCAACAAATCAAATGCCTCCTCTCCTATCAGCGACTCTGGCGACGTAGAGGACAACGGAGGTGGTGGAATTGTCCTCACTTTCCGTTCGTCTAAATCGGGTAAGTGTGAGTTTGGCCACAATAGCCCCCCGCGCGCTGCCGCCTGGCTAACGAGGCTCTGCGTACGCTGATGGTCTGCATGGCTCACAGATGGAAGCGAGAACACGCTATTCATGAGGTTGGTATGAACAGTTGGTGAGGCGGATGTCTGACTCGGGGTATGGGCATGATAAACACGAGAGGGGAGAGTATCGATACGCGATGGTTGCCTGTGTTGAGATTGAGGTTTGATGGGCAATGGAGGTGGCGACGGTGAGCGATTCCTATTCTCACCCCACACGACCGAAGGTGGAGAAACAAAATCATCAAAACTATCCAAGGATGCCGAAACAGAAGGTCTTGTAGAGCATAACTGATCTACCGATGTTTGAGATGCAGGACTTAATATTGATGATGTAGAAGACGAGCTTGGGTAGTGTGTGCGCTCGTACGTACGACGGGGAGGTGGTGAGGGTGGTGAAGGGGATCTTTGAGTAGGATATGAGTTTGAAGACGCAAGTGGCGCAGGATCTGGGGACGGGAAAGATGCAAACGCAGAGAATTCGTCATCAGTGTCGTAAGAATCATGGAACGAAGAAGTGTCAGTGCTCCGCGTCGTGGATGAGTGGCCAGGTGTTATTATCGGGGGGAAGGCACTTGGTCGAGGTGTTTGTGGGGGAGAAACCGGTGGTGGGGGAAGGAGTGGAGGAATAGAGAGTAATGGAGGAACCTTCTGAGGTGATGGATCTATGAAGGAGGAACGAGGCTGTGAGTTGGGTTGAGAGCTTGGTTGAAGCCTTTGCTGTGTTGACGGTGTGCTCGACTGTCCAAACGCGATAGTTGGTGTGGCTACGCCTTTCAGAGGTAAAGGGGGGCTTTGAGTACGCACAAATGGAGTGGCAGGCTTCGGTGATAGTGGAGGAGTTAAGACAGGAACCTTAGGCGTATAGCTTGCACCTTGCCTCTGGAAGGCTGTTGGTGCACTTCCAATCACACTCACATCATCCAAGGCTCCAAGCCCAAGTGCCGAAGAAGGACGGGTTGACAGTATTGGTTGCTTGGGAGGTGGCGGAATCGGGGGTGGCAATTTTGGCGGATGAGGTGACGAATTGCTCGCACCTGTTAGCGCGTCTAGGGCACCATCGTTGATGTCTTCATCAGGTGGATCACTTGCACTCGGCACGATGTCAGAGAGGAACTCGAGGTCATCAGATGACAACGCCAAGGAGCTGTGTTGAGCGCTTTTTGTGCGCGAAAACCGATTCAGGAAGCGTGAAACGGCTGAAGGAGCCGGCGCCGTTGCTACCGCTATCGGGTGAGAGTCTAGAGGTGGCGGTGGCGTGGATGCGTTCAGCGACGCAGCTTGGGAAGACGATGGAAGGGGAGTAGACTTGACACTTTCTAGACTTGACCTTGTAGGGGACCTGGATTGTTCGCTGGGAGTCTCGACCGGAGAAGCTGGGATTGCGGACACCCTGCGGTTCCAAAACGACAGTAAACCACCGGTAGCTTTCCTTGGTTTCGACTCCTCGACTGTGTTAAGACGATCGTCCTTTTCAAGAACTCTCCACCCAACATGTGTCGTATCTGGAACGATATCTTGCATAGCTCTGATAGATTTCTCCCATTCTAATGTTCCTTTTGAGGCCAACAAGCGAGACAGAGGGCTGCTGGCCGACACAGGCAAATGACGTGTCATCTTAAGTGCTTCATTCATCGCCTTTGCAGTGGCAGTTGCTGAAAACTGTACAGTGGGCGGTAGTGTCGAATCAGCGGGAAGTAACTGAGCAAGAAGTGCGGCGCTACGGGAGAACGTCAAGATCATTACAGGATGCAGACGACCAAATCGCCGAGATGTCAAGACATACATGTCTACAAGATCGTCGAAACCCGAACTCCGGTTGTCCTCGTTGCTGGTTTCAGATGCTGGCCAAATCTCTTGTGAGACCTGTTGGCAATGACGGAGTAAGGTGTCTAGTAATTCTGGAGGCTGCACTAGACTAAGGAATGAGCTGTAGTGTACGTTTGTACAAATATCGTACCACCGTGCGGTTTAGTTTCTCTTTCTTCTGGCGGGCAGCTTCCCACTGGTCAGGAGGCTGGGTTTTCTTGGGAATAGCCTCGGAAGAGGGCGCGGTGGCCCACGCCACGCCCCAGTCATCGTCGGGAGGATTGAAGGGAGCCTGGAGATTCTCCTCGTCAGATGCATGTGCAACTGATACAAAATCGTGAGGGGTTGCATCAGATGTTTCAGGCACGGGACAAAAAGAGTCTCGAGGAGGTGATGTGGAACGAGTAACCTGGCGATCCGAAACGGAAACATCTGTCGCAGAAAAAGGTTCTGAGACAGTTGGCGAAGGGGGTTGAGATATGCCATGTTGGTCCTGTGCGGTGATGTCCTGTTCCGAGGTCATGTCCTGGGACTGAATGATGGTAGACGCATCAGGTTGAGGCCAAACTGTGTCTGCAGACCAAGCAATATCTGCTTCGTGGGGTAGCCATGGAGAATGGTCTGGAGGGTCCCAAGCTGAAGCCCATGGATTGTCCATCGTCGTCGTCTCTGGTCAAGCTGGTCATTGGCTCCGCCACGTGATCTGACAATGTCGTTGTGGATCCCCGGTCAGTTTCTTCTTCTCTCCGTCCTTCCATCTCACACTCCCATTCTCATGGACATGGACATCGCCAACGACGGCGAAAACATCCTTGATTGGAACGAGGACCGCGTTCACCAGTGGTTCACCACTCTGGGATTTCCGCAGTACGAACACCAGATCAGAGGTGCCCTGCCTAGCTTACCCTGTAGCAACTACAGCTCACCTCGTGCTATCCAGAACATAACATCTCGGGGGACGTTCTGTGCATGCTGGATCCGGAGACCCTCAAGGCAGTCGGAGTCGCCACCGTTGGCCAGAGGCTTGCCATCCTCAAAGCAATCTACCAAGCCAAGCTCGCATACCACATACCTATCGACTCTGGTCACTATGTCCCCCCTTGTATGTCCATTTCACTCACCAGCCTCCTCATATCGAACCATGTTTTGCAGCCGAGGCTCAGGAACGTGCTATGTCCGTCGAGAAACTCAATGACCTCGTCAGGGAGCAGTGTGGGTGCCTCTCATTCGGTCCTCCTTTCCTCTTCCTTATTGCCTCCTGAATTTATAGCTCAACGTGTCTCCTATCTCGAAGAAGACAATAGACGGCTAAAGGAGACCGTTGAAGTGTTGCTCGAGGAATTCTGCCAAGTTCGTAATTCACAACGACCGGTACGAGCACTTACTGACAGTCGGCAGACTGTTCACCACTCTCGCAAGCAGGATGAACACACATTAAAACGACAACCTTCCTTTAAGTGGGCTCAGTACCCAAATCCTGCAAAGTCTCCCACAAAGCCAGAGATAGAGTCTCCAAATCCCTCGCCTCATCAAATGGAACATGACGTCTCTCAGGTTCGCTCGACGCAACCTAATCCAATCCAATCTGGCTCTTCTACATTACAAAGGAACCCAACACTCTCCGCGGCCGAATCGCCTGGTTCTCAGCCATCGTCATCTGCAAGAACCAATCGGCAAGACAGTTCAGACAATTTCAAGAGTTTCAAAGTTAGCTTGGAGGACCCGACATGGAAAGTCTTGCCGGCTGCATTGAAGAAATATAAGATCAATAATGATAACTGGCAAAATTATGCCATGTTTATTTGCTATGGATCAGCTGGTACTATACCCCTGCCGTTACATTGTCCTTAATCACTCATCATCTATTTACAGGAAATCGCATCGAACGATGTCTCAGTTACGATGAGAAGCCGTTACTTCTCTTTCAAAAACTAAAGGATGCGAAGAAAAATCCCGTTTTCATGCTCAAACATATCAAAGACATACGTTCCCCAATCGCGGTTGCTCAACAAAAACATGCTCTACGCAAAGCCTCCATTTCATCCGAGCATACAAACAGCAACAATAGTACACCTAGTGTCACACCCTCGCACCCTAACAAGCCTATCGCTGTTGGCCAGGGCAGAGCAATTGCGCGTCCTCCGAGGCTCGAGGTGAATGACTTATCGACACCACCACCCTTCACGGGCACTACGCCGCAAGCTGGCTGGCCCGAGGTCATGTCGCCAGTCGTCGAAAATAAATCCGGTGAGGATAGCAGCAGTCGCGAGATGCTCTCCGCTACGTCGGTCAACTCGGGACAGAGCTCCGACTCCACTAAATCTAGAACAACGACCTTTCATGGATCAACTGAAACAGAGAGTACGAAAAGGGAGATACCTCCATCTATGGGTGTTTCATATGCGGTGGCCATATACCCCTATATGGCGGAACAAGAGGACGAATTTGATGTTGTCGTGTGCGTGCTCTTTATCCTCCGCCGTCTAGTATCTGTCTCATCCAGGCGTATAGCGGGGATACCTTTGTCATTCTTTCTCGAGCCCGTGGCTGGTGGGTTGTGCAACGGGACCCAACGGGCTCCGGTGTTGTCGACACCGATACCTCAAAACAAGGATGGGTACCCGCAGGCTGTTTATTGGAGACGAATGTCCCAGTCGCATCAGCGATAGCGGAAGCGACTGCAGCAGCCAAGGCTTCTGGATCCTCCGATGTCTCCGAGAACAAGACACCGATCTTGCCACTGAGCATTATATCAACGAGCTTCCCTGGCATTGCATTGATGGACTACAAGAAGAAAGGAGATGAGGAGTTGGATTTGGCAAAGGATGATGCACTGAGGGTGTTCAAGCGATACAACCATTGGTCATATGTGCGTTTCCGCTACTTTGATTGTGTCTGAAGCTAACGATTCACTTTGTAGGCTGTCAAGGAGGAGGGTGGTGATCGCGGCTGGGTGCCTTCTTGGTTCATTGGGAAGGTGCCAACCCCGGGCGGTGCACCAACAACGCCAAGCACAAGCTCAGCTCCAGCAATGAGTAACGGAACGTCCCTCGACGCTGATGTCCCTACCCAAAACCAGGTCTCACCACTGTCGTCTGCATTCCCTGGTCCAGTGCAGAGTCGCGGACCCACATGAAGATTTGTACTATCATGACATCAAGTGTATCTATTTTCATGTCTTCTGCTTTCTTAACGATTTCTCAACCCCCGATCTTTCGCATACACCTAATATCCATAGGATAACAAGCTACCGCTTTGGTCGCATCGCTATCTTTCGTTCTTTGTTAATACTCACATATTCCATCATGGACGCATACCTTGTTCGTTCCTTTTACCTCGAGAGTACAACATTCCACTTACGCACTTACCATGACACGATTTCCTTTGGGTTCAGGTGATCATGATGCAGGATGGGTCTATCTGTCATTTCCATGTCAACTTCTTGTATCATATCAGTTTAATGATCCCTATTACGAACATTTTGTACGAAGATGGCTGATGCAGTCCATAGATCGAATAATGGCAGTTGGTTCCATTGATGGCGTTGCTAGACAACCAGTGCTGTATTATCTATCGGTAGACTTTCAACACTTTCATCAGCAGGGAGAGATACCACCCTGTTAGCCCCCAGACTTCGAGTCTGCCGCCATTGATTTCCGATTGTCCACGTGTATCACTCGACTCCCACGGACCGCCAGGCGGAACAAGATCCGAAACATCAATGGCCCAGTACGGCCTTCCACCACGGAAATGGTGGGTTTTGAGTCGAGCGCGCGAGATGACAGCCGTGAGGGGGAGATGGAAAATGGTAGCTACCTCGGGTTGGGATATTGTCAAGGAAGTGAGAGATATAGATGGGAGTGGGGTATTAATGTTATCGCCGAGCGCGTCCTCCTGGCATTGACGTGCATTTCTAATTTCCAAGTCGGGATCGGTTTCCCTGGAATGGGTATTCGATTCATGGCTCGAGGGTAACGGTGCATGTGCACGCGGATAGATGAAACCCTGAATGCAGAAAGTTTCTCCATGGGATGGCCAGTGTGGGACCAGATAGAGGACGTACGACGTAGGGCCACACTCGGAGACCTCTGAGGCTCAATTCTGCAGGACCGAATTGCCCTATGACCTCGATCTGACAAGGGAGAACACCCACTTCTTCGTGCGTTTCCCTCAATGCAGTGGCTAGGAAAGTTGGATCTGTCTAACGGGGATGAACATCGTCCACCGCTCGCGAGCACCAAAAGGGGGCAGATCGCTACCTTGTCTACTCTCCCGCCTGGAAAGCTGTCCCTCGAGTCAGGGTAAGAACCACGCAGCATCACTTCGCCACCCACCTCACTTCACCAGCATGTGTCCTCAGCTTCCCTCTGACCTCAAGTAGTACGCCGGGTGTGTTGTTGACGTTGCAGAGGGGGACAAGGACAGCTGCGTGTGATTCTGTCGGGTCCGGGGCAACGCCGTCCTGATTCACCGCCCCTGCGAGGGCATCTCTGATCTTTATGAGCGAGGCGCGCGTAAACGGGGTTGTAAGTGAAATGATGGAGGATGATGGCGCGACATTCGCTGCCGTCGCGGTCATGAACGTTCTGGACAACATGTTGCCATTCTGTTTGTGGGCGGGAAGGATCAGGTAGGTCAGAATATGAGAGAGGACGGAACTTTGATGGACCGAACCGAACAAGATGGTGACTTGACTCCATATTCGGAATACGTCCCTTTGAGGACTCGGAGCTCCTGCTCGTCGGACTCCAGGTCAGCTTCATATTACAGTAAATGGATGCCGTCGAAAAGGCCAACGCAGAACGTCAGAAAAATTGGTAACCTCTGTCTGCTCGCTTTCGTATGCCGTCTTGACTCTCTTTGCGCGTACTACAGGGCCAAGGACCAGAAAATCGGCGAAGGTACCTATGCTGTGGTCTACAGAGGTCCGTCACTCGCTCGTACCCTCGCGTACCCTCTTATCCCTCATTCCACGCCGATAGGTCACGAAGTATCTACCTCGAGAAAGATCGCCATCAAAAAGATAAAAGTCGGGCAGTTCAAAGATGGCCTCGACATGTCTGCCATTCGCGAAGTGAAATATCTTCGTGAGCTACACCACCAGAATATCATCGAGGTAATTCTCTTTTCTCTTCGTGTCTTCCTTCATTACAATACAGCACACACCCGACCACCAGCTCATGGATGTATTCTCCTCGAAAACAAACCTCAATCTCGTCCTCGAGTTTTTAGATAGCGACCTCGAAATAATCATCAAGGACCGCACGCTCGTCTTTTTGCCTGCAGACATCAAATCATGGATGGCAATGACCTTTCGTGGATTGGAGTTCTGCCATAGGAATTTCATTCTCCACCGGGTGCGTCCTATCCTTTTTGATAATTCTGCATAGGGCCACTCCGGTATTCGGTGTATAACGTTGTGTCGCTGACCCGATCCCGCGACGATTGTAGGATTTGAAGCCAAATAACTTACTCATTGCCTCTGATGGGCAGCTCAAGCTCGCCGACTTTGGTCTTGCAAGAGACTTTGCAGACCCCGGATATAAAATGACATGCCAAGTCATCACTCGGTTCGTTCACGACCCACTTCACCAAGTAATCACACAAGTCTCACTTGTTTTGTTCCGTGTCAGCTGGTATCGACCCCCTGAACTTTTGTTTGGCTGTAGATACTACGGTACCGCAGTCGATATCTGGTCCGTTGGATGTATCTTTGCAGAGTTGATGTTACGCACACCATATCTCCCCGGCGAGTCAGATATGGACCAGTTGAAAACCATCTTCCGAGCACTCGGAACCCCGACGGAGGAGGATTGGCCAGTGAGTACTCCGCTGTCCTTTGTTACCACGTCATTCTGACCACCGCAACCCACGCGCATAACCCTGATTTACCGACCTTCAGGGCCACATTAAACTCCCAGATTACGTTCCCGTAGGACAGTTCCCTCGCGCTCCCCTCCGTGACCTCTTCACCGCGGCTTCGGGAGACGCCCTGAGTCTGCTCAATAGATGCCTCACGTACGAGCCACGACGACGGATCGGTGCACGAGAGGTCTGTCCTTCTCTGTTCGAGAATTACATCTTGCATAAATACTTGTTTCGTTGTCTTCACCATTCTGAACCTATTATCTTCTTGTACAGGCCCTTCACCATCCTTACTTTACATCCCTCCCCTATCCAACACATCCATCTAAACTTCCCAAACCTGCTTCCGCCCAGTCCCGCCCTCTTGAAGAGGTGGACGGAAATGTCGAACTATCGGCGTCAGGCCCAGGCGTAAAAGGCGCACCGCCGAATAAACTGAAACGAAAGCTTTCATCACCGATAGACGGTCTAAGACCGTTGGCGCGCAAGTTGGATTTTGGAGCATTATGACGATTTATCGGCTGCAACCGTTCGCATGTCGGTTTTGTTACAGGGAGTATAATCCCTTTGAAACGTGTATACATGTTTATATGTAAATGAATTCCAGTGGTATTGCGGCAATAAGGATGAAAATTCTTGGATTGAGAGTGGAACTGGAAACAAGAATGAGAAGAAACACCAGGATGCCAATATAACGTAATATATTTTAACGAGGTGCATCACATATAGTACATTTATCCACTGCGCTCGCAGGATTGGCGAGCGCGCAGACAGAACACTCCCATGTACCGCTCTCAGGTTTGGGAGGTGGTGCTATGCCGGCCGCAGACCAGTCAAAGCCCTTCAACGGGGCAGTTGGCGGTGTTATCGCGGCGGGAGTGGAAGAGATTGGTGCAGGCGTAGGTGCGGGAGAGGGAGAAGAGGAAACCGTCGGCGCTGGCCGGGGAGCATCGCAAATCGTACACTTCTCCTTCGCATCTGCAGAATTCTGCAGGCTGCAAAGTGAACACACCCACGTCTGCGCCGAACTGGTAGGCGCTTTCTTCCCGGCTGCGGTCCAGTTAAACCCATTCATTGCGCGTACTGGTGCAATGACGGGGGTGAACTCGTAAGTGGGGAGGGAAATAACAGCCAGGGAAAGCACAGCGCTACGTGCCGCGGAGAAGCTAGGACCGGCGGGGTAAGAAGAGGTTGTTCCAACAGAGAACGTATATTTGGGAAGTTCGTCGACATCCATTGCAAGAACTTCCTCCTTTGGTGATAGTTTTGTTGGTGCCACCGTGGTCTGAGGTAGGGCAGGTGAGGGTACAGACGGGGGTGCAAAGAATGGTGGAAGGGGTGGTGCCGGTACAGCGTCCGCACTCTTGATCTCCACTTTGTCGGCGTGGAAACTGTACCGAAGCTTGGAAGGCTCCTTTGGCGCAGAAGTCTTCGCACTACCATACAACGGTTTGGTAGCAGAGGGCGGAGACAACGTCGTCGCTGGCGGTGGTGGAGCTGGCTTGCCATTGATGTGGGCAGTGTCGTCGGCAGGCTCGATAATTTCCGCTGGACGTATAATTGATTTGGAAGCAATGGCCTCATCGGTTTCTTGGGCCTTAAACGATGGTCTAGCAGGCGGGGTTTTACGCCGCTTGGAAGGGCTCTCTTCACCTTCCAGGATAGTGATTGTCTCCGCAACGTGGGAAGCAACGTGGATTGTATGTATGGAGCCGTTAGGTGCAAAAGTGAAAGGTTCGTTGTCTGAGATTTCTTCCCCACGAGTCGGCTTTTCCATTTCCGGTGGCGGTCTCGAGCGTTTGGTGCCCTACGAAGCAAACATGAGCCAACTAGCTGGGTTCATCGGAGTGTCAACCCACCTTGGGAACAGTAGCTTCAATGATAACTTGTGCAGATATCTCCGGTTCTCGTTCCCTTGGCTTCTCAGCAGGCTTGGCAGTAGGTTTGGGTCGCTTAGCCACAGGCTTCCTCACTGGTGCCGGAGGCTTGACAGGACTAGCAGTCTGGTACGGATTAGAGACATCTGGCTTCTTTGTGGGGGTCACCTCCTTGATGAGCTCAGTCATAAAATCAGCTGCTCGGGTGGGCCGGGAAGGGGGAGAAGCCTGTGGTGGTGAATCGCTCTCCTTCCATGTCTGTCGTAAGGGAGATGGGATGGCCGGTGTGGTCGGTTTCATGGGTAGCCCACCTGTGCGAATGCGAGGTTGCATACCATTCGCCTTCGAAGGCGTGACCGGCGATGCGGGAGCGAGCGTGGAAGAAACAGTGGCTTTACCATTCAAAAAGGTCACAGAAGGTCCGGTGGCGTGGTGCGAAGAAGATTCCGGCATTGAACTTGGGAAACTGATGGTCGAGGTAGAGGGCACCACCGGTTTTTGAGGTGTCGAGGATTCAGCCTCATCACCCACACGCCGTCGCTTCGTGTCCGTTGTCGGCGGCGTCCTAGGAGGCGACAGTTTAATTCGATGTTGCTGCGGACGTGGTGCAAAACCAGGAGACTGGTAGCGATTGCGGGGACGCGAACTGCCTGCACCCTGCCACCGGTACACGCCATTAGGATTCCTGGAGAGGGTTTTGCGCGGTGTTTGGATATTGCTAGTGCCCTGAGATTGGTTTGGCGACGCGCTGCGTGAAGGTGACACGGAAAACCGAAATGGTTCAGGCTTGTCAGGAACAAACGTTGACCCTAAAGCAACAATGGCAGAGCCCTGAGTAAATGCACTCCCACGCAACAAATCTCGGGCGCACCTTGCACGTTTTTCTGGATGTAATCCACAATACCGGCTGCTTCAAAATCGTTAAGGGGCTGCCCAGCTTTCTCGACCAAAAACCTCGTGACTGGCTCGAGGTTTTTGGCCAGGGAGGAACTGGGAGGGGCAGGCGAAGGTGTGCTCAAGGAAAATGGTTGACGTGGAGGTGATTGTGCAACATGACCTAAATTTGCAGTCGGACCGTTCATCACCGATGGTCTTGATGAATTAGATGACGGCTAAATGAGGATTGAGCAATCTTGAACTCGAAGGAACGAAGGCCGGGTACATGCCTGCTGTTGCGGTGGCGGAGGTGGCGGAGGTAATTGGTGTTGTGGTGGTGAGAAGCGACGAGGCGGAGGGCCTTGCTCAATCTCGCCGTCCGACGGGCCTGAGATGTCGGAATCCTCTGGCTCGCTGTCACCTCGGAAGGGATTTAGAAAGCTCATCAGTCCAGAAAGACTCCAAGGCTAAGAAAAATGGTTCAATGCAGAGGAAGTTTTGAGACAGCCGTGTGCACGCACCGATTTTTTCGACGGCTGGACGTTGCTCGATTTCGAATGTCGCGCGTATGGCGAAGAGACGTTGTTTCTGTTGGCGCGACGGTCATTTCGTCTGACAGCACTCATTGTGAATAATAAATAACGTTTTGCTCGACAAGGCGAGCAACAGGTATGGCTGGGACGTGCTCGACGACGAGCTCGAGGGTGAAGTGAAGTGAGAAGATACGAGAACAACGATCACGACAGGGAATAACGGGGTTTAGGGCCGGCCTCGGAAGGACTTGGTTGAATTTATTGGATGTCATTGTTTTGCCAACAACACACACGGTCGCCATGCCTGACAAGGTCGTGAAGACGCCCTACCCGCTCATCGACGCAGACCCGCATTTCTCTCGTGTCGTTCGTTATTTCCGTCCTTCTGACTATGCAACTTGGGCTACAACAACCGCCGCGTTTCCAGCTGCCTTGTACTTGTGGAGTAGGCACCAGATTCTTTCAATCCGATTGCCCCCTGTAATAGAACAATACCCTCGCAGACATGGCAGACCCGTTACCACCCAATGTCCGCCTTCGGACCACCCTTCGCCTCGGTGGACTCATGGGCTTCATAGGCGGCTTCCTCTTTGCGTACCAAAATTCAAGCTGTAAGCATCCTCTCGGCATCAACCGGGACCTGATCTCATCACATCACAAGTGCGTTTCTGGGGCTGGACGGAGAACAAACGTGAGGAAGAGTTGGATTTGGCCGAGTTGAGGCAACGCGTCGCCGAGGGCAAACCCTTGCATCCCCAGTCTTCTCAACCGCCGTGGATACAAGATGTTGCCTACCGCAACTCTGCATGGTCCCAACTCAAATTCCGTGAGTGCCCACCCTGTCGCACATCATCTCTTCTGACTCGACTCGCTTTCAGAGGCGTTCCCGATGTGAGACTCTTGCGCCATCTCTGCAGTGCAATATCCTAACAGTCTCTACAGGTTCAACTTTGTCAATCACCAACATCATGGAACAGACCCTGCCAAATACGGCGTTGGGGAAAATGAGTCAGCCTGATAGACGTTATACTTGAACTGTAAATTTGCAGCTAGCAATTATTGGCTCGAATCCTTCGGTGTCATCGGGATCCTGGACGGTAAATTTTACTTGCGCACGCAACTATTGGTTATATCTCTTTCGAAACGTACAATCTTGCCGTAACTAGCCTCAATATTTAAGCAAGAATTTCCCGACCACCTCGATGTATCTTTCTGTCTCCTCCAGTTGCGGGACATGCGCTGACTGGGCAAATTGAATCCATTTGACCTTGGGAATGTATTTGAAGTATGGTTCGACAGTCATGTCATGCGCTTCGTCGTAACGCCCATTCAGAAGTAACGTGGGGACGTTTATCTTGTAAAGATCATCGATGACGCTCCAAGTTTTGAGCGAACCGACAATGTGGAACTCGTTTGGTCCATTCCTAGCCAAGTAAGCAAGCTTAGGTCGTAGTTGACCAAGAGAGAATACTTACATGGTCATGTACACCGTCGGATCCTTTTCCGTCCACTCCATGCACTCTTTGAGGGATCGAGGCGTAGGCTTCATTCTGCACAGAAAGTACTCGTAGAAGACCTGAGTTGCCTTGAGGTAGTCCTCGTGAGTAGTGGTACCCTCCGCCTCATGCTTGTTGAGCGCATCCTGGACATGCTGGGGCAACTGACGCCTCAAAAGTGCTGCCGCTTCCATCCACAACTTCATACTTGCAGGAGAATCAGAGATGATAAGCTTGTGCAACCCCTTGGGCTGCTGAGTTGCGAACACAGCAGCGAGCATCCCTCCCCAAGAATGACCCAGTACAGTGTAATGGTCATGGATACCCAAGTGATCCAACAGGTTGTGGAGCTCATCGACGAATAAGCTTACGGTCCAGAAACTAGTGTCACCGTTTTTCTCAGGGAGATGGGTGGAACGACCGTTGCCGATCTGATCATAGAGGACGACAGGGATGGCATGGAGGGTAGTCAATTGGGCAAGGACCTCAAGATACTCGTGCGCACACCCTGGGCCACCATGGAGCAGGACGAGGGGTCGGATGCCAGACTTGAGGTCACCAGAGACCTTGTACCAAGTCTTGCACGGCTTGCCTGCAGCTGGCACCGTGAATGGTGCCTCCCCTTCGACGAAATTAGGAAGGTTGACGGAAGACATCACGAGTCTGTCGAGAGCACAAGTCAGGTGCAATCTTGAACGTAGCCAAACCCCTCACCGGTTCTTACGTCTGTCGAGTGTTTGTGGGGGAAAGCTTGGGTGGGCTCGTGAGATGTCAGATCGGCATGACCGACTTTAGACCATAGTCCGGTGACTTTAGATCAAGTCCCATATGACCGTTTTGATCTTTTTTTTGGATACCTTGATTGGGGACCATGTCCAGTGAGAACACGACCACGGTGGTTGTGCGATAAGCGACGGGCCGAGGAAAATTGCACCCAGCGACCGACCCCACTTTCACTTGCGCCCTCTCCGCCTGCCGAACAGGTACAAAAGCTGACACCACTTTTTGCAGTTTGCACACAGCTCTACGTACTCATGTCGTTGTATCTGGACGCTTGTTACACTTTCTTTTCCAGTGAGCCTCGTTGTGGTCTCACCTCGTACAATGTACACCTCTCCTTCGAAGCCTTTCAGCAAGATACCCCTTCCGACGGATTACGTAATACAATTTACCGTTAAATTTCTCGAGCAAGCGTCCAAAGTTCAAGTCCGCATCAACTTGACGTGTCGTTTTGTCGTCCCAGCGTTCTTTGTGTTCCGGTACACCTTCCTCTAGCCAACGAGGCAGAAGATTGCCAATGACAGTTGGATTGACATTGTATGATGTCCTTGGCATACCAACCGATGCGACCACAGATGACGGTTTGTCTCCCAGTTCATCCATTCTTGCTATCCCATTTTTCTTATGTAGTCTTGCAGTGAGGAAGGCGTACAAGACAAAAGCACTCGAAACACACCCAGACAAGCTCGAGCCAACAGCGAGCGACCGCGCGCGGAGAGCTGCCGAGGGCAAGTTTAGAAACGTATGAGCACCGTGGAGTTGCGCGTCTACCCTGTGTGCTCTTTAACTCATACTGAACGTCCGCAGGTCTGTGAAGCTTTCCAAGTTCTGAGCGATCCGACCAGGCGAAAGGTTTGCACATCATGCGCTCACCATGTACGCTGTCCTTGACGAGCGTCGTCGATTCATCCCCCAGGCCTATGATGATCGTATACAACTCGCACAACTGAACAAGCAAGTCTGGGACGACGAACGCGAGAGGCGGAACAAAGAGCGCGAAGAATGGGCGCGGCAGGCCAAGGAACGGAGCGAAGCCCGTATGAAGGCACGGGCTGATTTGTACGACAATATCCGCAAGATCAAGGAAGAGAAGGAGATGCATGCAAAGCTGGTCGACCAGTTTTACCAAGAGCTTTGCGATCGAAATCCAGAATGGGAAATCAGGAAACAAGAAGTCCTCAAGGTAGTCGTCTTCCTTCATTCTTCAGTGGCATTCTCACATGATCGCCCCTGTAGCGCAGAGAGATGCGAGAGAAGGAACAGTCGTCCACGCGACACTCCACCCGTTAGTGACTTTTTATGGCCGTATTTTTATATCCCTACGCCGGAGTTTTGCATATTTCTGATCTGTTGTACTATATGTTCCATGGTCGTTCCTTTCCTACATTTCTACTCCCACCCTTTGAAATTTGCCCTTTCGTTTTATTTAATTTGGTGTACACAGTTGTAGGTCCTTTATTTATCATGCACGCTGGATCTATCCTTGTAATACAATGCGATACCTTTTCATTCTTCCGTGGCTTGGTTGCCTAGTATTAGATTAGCATGACTGGCTGGATGGCTTGAAGACCTTGCTTACCAAGTCATCCCACAACGAGCTTGGCTAGCCGGCTTTGGGCAATCCGCCCAACATCCTCGACTGCTCTGTCGAGTTCCTGACGCCAAACGTGACCGTATGTTTCAATGGGCACAAAGCTTTCTACGGATGGCTCATCGGGTGATAGAGAATGCGTGATCCTGAGCTTGTCCTCCATCTCCTCCGCAATCACAGCTCGGCTTCGACCATTGACGAACGTGATGTATCGTAACCTGGGATATACATGCTCATAGCACGCATTCAGATGTGCGAGGCGCGCGAGGACCTCTGGAGGGGTCGGCTGTGATGTGCCTCCGCTCTGTTCCTTGGAGCTTAGGACGGATAGGTTCTTTGTCTCCCCAATCCTGGGGTGCCCTCCGATGAATTGAGCCCGAAGCTCTGGATTCCAGCTCCGAATAATGTCCATAGACTTGCTGAGGACGCTCTCGATATCGGAACGGTGATACACGCGGGGCTTGTCGCGCTGGGTAGCGAGCAGCTCGGGGAGCAGATGTTGTGCAAGGACATCGGAGTGTTCGAAGAGGGCGATCAAGACGTCTTTGAGTGCTTGCTCGGCGTCTTGTTCGCCATCGTGGTCGCGCACGGACATGTTGCACGTTGATGAGTCCAGTGGTAAACGAAATCAGCTTATCTGATAGTGATGGTGTTGCGCGCCCCTCCGGACCGTCGGACGCCGGCGTTTGGATTTCCCTGGCTTCAAGTGGTCAGCAGAGATGCCGACGTGAGGTCCTACGATATAAAATATTCCAGGAAATGGACTTCGGGACTCCGTTCTTTCCCCTCACCTTCAGTCTTTGTGTAGCTCGCCATGGCATCAGCTCAACCATTCGTCTTACGTTGGGGAATCATCTCCACTGGGAGGATCTCGGGCGCTTTCGTAAGGGTGAGTTATTACATACAGGTTCAGGAAGACTACGGCCTTCTGATCAAGGTACCATAAGGACGTCCTCGTCGATCCCAACACGTAGGCGAAAATATTCTGGGTCATGCTTCCCGCTCGCTGACTTACTCCTGAAGTCGTGACGTCCACGACGTAGTACACAGAGTGACAGCAGTCGGCTCCCGTAGCGTGAATTCAGCAGTCAAGTTCATCGCCGAGGAAGCAAACGGAGATCCGTCTATCAAGGCATACGGCAGCTACGCGGAGGTCTATGCGGACAAGGTGGGTAGTCGTTTCTGCTTCGTAGCATGAAGCCCGTTGGTTCACAAACAAATCACAAAGAACGTCGATGCCATCTACATCGGTTGGTGGCAAATGTTATGTCGTAACTAAACCCAACACCACTCATGGTGATCTATCAGGTACTCCCCACACGATCCACTACGAGAATGCCTTGGATGGCATCAAAGCAAAGAAGCATATACTCTGCGAGAAGCCAGTCACGTCAAATGCTGCAGAGCTCCGGTCCCTCCTCGCAGCCGCGAAAGAACACGGCGTTTTCTTTATGGAGGCCCTCTGGACAAGATTCCAACCACTCACGCTAGAGGTCAAGAAGATTGCGGAAAGCGGTGTCCTGGGAGACCCTGTTGCATTAACGGCTGACCTGTCTGTCGATTTTGAGCTAAGTAGTGAGTGACTAGTATGTGATTGGCCGCGTTCGGCTGTCAATGACACGCCCATATCAGAGCTCCCAATTACTCACCGAATCCTGAACCCATTGCTGGGAGGTGGGGCGCTGCTCGACCTGTAAGTAGAACAATCGGCAAAAGATATGATCTACCTCACTTACTTATTGTATTTAGTGGCCCTTACCCATTGATCTGGGTATGTCAATCGCTTTCCAGTCGTAACACCTAATCTCATCACCGCTTGCAGGCCATCCTTGCGTTGTACGAACACCCTTCTAACAAGGGGGCAAAACCCTCAAACATCACAGGCACCATGCTCAAAACGCCGTTAACGGGAGTCGATCGCAGTACCTCTTTCACGGTCACTTTCTCGCCTGACTCACCTTCTGCTCCAAATACACTTGCAGCACAGGCAGTGTTGAGTTGCAACGCCAACGCGGCTGCCTACCAAACTGGTGCTGTCATTCGCTATGAGCGCGGGACGATCGCCATTGCTGCGCCCATCTATTGCCCAAAGTCGTTCACTGTGCAGTACTTCCAGGAGGGCAACTCGGGGACTGTCGTGAAAGAAGAGACACGAAAGTTCGACTACGTCGGGGTTGGGTGGCACTTTGAGGCAGATGAGGTTGCGCGATGCGTGAGAGATGGCAAGGCACAGAGCGACCATTGGGGACATGACAAGAGCTTGTTGGAAATGGAAATCTTTGACGAGGTAAGACATGGAGTATGGGTGATCTTCGTCGACTTATTTGCATGTGTGATCCCAGGTCAGACGCCAAGGCGGTTACAAATTCCCTCCTGGTGTTGAGAAGGTTCAATGAATTACTGCCAGTCGACTGTGCGGTCAGTCGTCCGGGCAGGTTGGTCTAGCGAGTTGGTCGCAACTATTTGAATCGGCCGTCTGGAAAATGCGTGTACATTGTACAATAGTTTTATACCTGGAAAATTAAAACACTGTCTGTGACACTCGAGAAAACATGAGTTATACAACTGATGTTGTGATGTGATTGTGGAGGTGCCAGTGACCTGAGTTCAAACGTTCGGATTTGCCCTGCCAGAAGCCTCGCTATGATCCACTTCGAGATTCCCCAGAAGTTCATGCTCAGTGGCCCTTGCACCGGGTGGTGGTCCACGCTAACAATTGTGTGTCCCGTGCCTTTCCTGCTTCACCGCGCGTGCTCATCCTCATTCTTACCACCCTCTCGATAGTGCCAGCACTGCTGCCTGCCATATCTTTCCTCCTAATGGGTCGCAACACCCCCCCTATTTCCCTCCTCATTTCACTGCGAACGTGGACCCGCGTCAACAGCCTCTTCCGGAATAACAACCCTCACTCGAGGTCGCAACCTATATTCCTGATCTTGCCTCCTCGTCCCCATCCACGGTATCATCCAACGCTACTCTCCAATGCCTTTGTTCCAGATTCTTTCCCTCCTTCCCTACAACTGCCCCATCCGCACTTGGCCTCCCAGTATATTCGGCCTTAGGTTTCGATGTCCTCTTGATTCTCCGAGCTCTCACGAGCCATGAACCGCCCCAATCCACCTTCGCGTCCCCAGAGGCCGTTTCCCACATGCAAAAATCGCTTTCGTCGTCCAAGGAATGCCAGACAACTCTGATCAATTATAGAAAACGCGGACAAGCCTTTATCAATCTCGTTTCCGTCATCCCTCTCCGCGGTGTATACCCGAAGAAGTTGATGAAGTTGCTCACCATATCGGATTTCGGGTGGACTTGACGGAACGGCCAAACGAGCATATCTAATGTCTGTCATCCTGCCGATCTAGTGCCACTTATGAGACAGTTGAAGGGTAGTGCGAGTGGGCTCAGTATTTCCGGGACAGGCGATCCTGGCTCGTCGACAGGGTCGGTGTCCAATCTTCTTCCGAAATCAGTGACTCTGCTCTTCCGCGCTCTACCCAAGGCGTCGATGTTCTCTCCGTCTAGGGAGGCGCAGGACACCCCCACCGAATAGGGTGACTTTCCTCTTTCCCAATCGTCATCCGCATCCGCATCAGCGCCGAAATCACCACTATCGTCGGGGACACTATATTCAAGTGACCCGTGTGATAGAACAACACGGCCATGTGTTTGGTTCGAATGTTGTGGCAGGCTCCACATTGAGCCAGGAAAGGTGCGAAAAGCGATGATACTCTGTGCACTCGCCATGGATGCCTGTCGTGTGGTGGGGTAGCATCGACAATGCAGGGGGCGTTGGCAGGTGCCGAGGAGATACCCACGGTGGCTCGTGTAGGACCACAGGTGCGCTCTTTCCCCTCCTACTTGACTCGAGTATCTGGAGTTCTGACCGCTGTTCCATTTTCAGGTTCAAGGCTAAGTGGGACGTCTCCGGGCGAGGTGGTTGTGGAGCAGGATCAATTGATCCCTTGGAATTTTGTGCACTGTAGTCCTCCCGGGGTACCTTCCTAGTCGCGTCTGCGAGCGTGAGGGACGTGCTCGGATAAGGAACCAGTGAGGTGATTGGAAGGAGTCTCTGGATGATGTCGAGGGACAGTCGAAGTGGTATGAGAGAGCGTGTCGAACTGAGTTGGCGAGATTGCATGCACCGGGGGTACGTCTGTTCCCCTTCTGGCTTCTATAATGATCATTTAGAGAAATTACTGTTTTTTCCCGCCCGGGTGTTTGCCACGTTTCTCGCCTCCACCCACGGTCGTGACGACGTGTCTGGTGCATAAAGAGTTGCATGTGGTACCCGTACGGCTCGTGTCTTGCCATACACCATGGTCCCGCAGGCACGCCCCGCCCTCGACATCGTCCATTGGTGTTAACACGACCCCACTCATCCGTCTACTCAACAACCTGTTGTATCCCATCGTATGTCAGGCTACCGTGCTGCCAAATACTGAGTACCGGTCGAGCAACAACGATACAGGCTTTGGTCCCAGTCACGCACTGAGCCACGATACGGACGAGCCAGGTCCCTCAGCGCACCTCTCTGGCGCATCGCTCTTTGAGGAATCGGAAACCGCTCGAGGATCGAGTCGGCAGTACGAACTTCGACCACTCAAGTTTGTGAACCAACGGCTGCACGAGGAGTTGCAGGCGCTCGAGGACGTGTGTATGAGTAGCGGAGCTGTCCTTGGGTCTTCTTCCAGCACGGTAGGGACGGGTCACATAGCGATTCTTCCACTTGCCATGGTCAGCCTTACTTGTCTTCTTCGTCTACCACCGCGATCCCAATCCCGCAGCGGCCGCGGCTACCTCAAACACGGTTACATTATACGCCGTTGATGCACTTGACTCTCTCCCCGTCCCCATTTTTCGTTATGTCCGCCCAACAGCTTGCACGAGCAGGATCCGCCGTCTTCGGAGTGGTCCTCGCTCGCTGGTGCGAACGAACAAGGACGGAATCCCCTCAAACCATCGTGGCGGTCCGACGACCTGAATTCGGAGCCAATGACCCCTTGCAGCGCGCAAGGTGCGGATTGCGCAGGTGAGGATGGACCGACGTACGTCGTCGGTGCTGAAAAACTACACGGAGACTGCCACCTGCGTGCCTTGTCCTTCCTGGCCCTCCTTATACTAATGTACTTGCATGTGTTTTCCTTCGCTTTTCCGTTGCTGTTTGTGCATCTGCCTCCCTCTTGTCGTTGCATATCCCGCCCGTTGCTGAATACTCTCTTCTTTTTTTTTGCTGCGCGTTCAATGACCTTGTGACAGATGGTTCGCGCCTCCCTCAGTTCTGTATTGCCAACCCTTGTACCGTTGTAAAAACCGTGCGTGTCCTCACGACGATGGTCACGAGCTCGACACGGTGGGTAGTAAATACCGTGAACTTCGGTGCCCAATTGAGTGCATGTTGATATGAAGTTCAAGACTGGTAAGAAGGTTCTTATTGTAGTAGTCTACTCGGACCGTTTTATCATCCCCGCACCGCTGTTCCCTCCTTAACACCACCATGTCCACTGGCACGTCTACCATTGATGACCCCAATGTTGAAACGACGAGCTCATCGGCATTCGTCCGAGGCGATACTCCTACTCCTACCACGTCTGCTGGCACTGATGACTCTGATCTTGAAACGACGAGCTCATCAGCATTCGCTTATATTCCAACATCATTTACTCCACCATCATTTACTACACCATTTCATTATGCTGTTACTCGTGTGTTTTTTCCTGTAGAGCTTCCTCGCGGCAACGACTGTACATTGGAGGACGATCTTTCACTAGCTCGTGCAGTGTGCGCTGCTGCCCATGTTTATAGCGCACACGTCGAAGGGACCTCTGAACCTCAGTGGCATCATGTCACAAGGATGCTCGACAACTTGCTAGCCTCCGTCCACTCTAAGCACCTGGAGAGAGGCCACGTCATCTTCCAGCTACGTGGAATGCAGACAGGAGGTATGGTCACAGATTCTCTATAGATCCGTGCTGACAATCTATAGATATTATTGTGTTTTTCATCCGAGCTCAAAATGCTGCAATTGTCCTCACGAAGGGGGAGAACAGTACACTATTCGAGTCCTTCGAAGTGTCCCCACACAGTGACGCTATAGAGAAGACGGCGGGGTCTCTGATTTGCTCGTATCCTGGGTCGGCCGTCGAGATGTCGAATGAGGTGTTCGACGATGGGGATTTTCAATCCGAACTCGCCAACTTTCTCTCTGTCCCCAATCCTGTCTGCTCGGATCTCCCATCCCATCCTCCCGGTTGCTCGCTATATATTACTGCACTTCTGACGGGCATCTTGCGAGGTGTTGGTCGCGCTACTGATGTTCCTTGCATCACCAAGCGTATTCGTGATGATGTTGTCCGGCGGAACAGGTATGATTACTCAAGCGAGGATATTTGGCGTCGCTCGTCTCTTTGGCTTCTCATCAGGGTCGCAATCCAGACGTCTATCGACCGTTCTCCTCTTGGACGTACTTCCTACAAACGATTCATGTTGTTCTTCATGTGCACCCTTGCAAGTCACGCAGACAATACAAACCTTTCCAGTGATCTGCTTCATTTGATGTCATCTAAAATCTTCCGACGTTTAACCAAGCTTGGCACCCCTACCCCTGACTGGCTCTCCGACATGGCGCTGAAGACATGTACTTGTCTTCAAGAGATCCTTGACGACAGGTGGATGCATCTGAGCACCCGCCCATCTCCATTTCAAAATCCATCTCAGGAGGAGCTCATCAGGGACACACAGCTCTCACTCCAGAACAGTCATGAATACATTCGCGGCGCTCTTACGCATTCTCGCCACGAATCCCCCCGTACTCCTTTCCATCCCATCCATCATCGCCGCGGCACCATTAATGATTTCTTGTCATCAAATGGGTCCTTCTTTGAGGAGGCATATGATGCTGACCCTGATGTTACTCTCTATGACGTCGAACAATCGGTTGAGCAGGAAATCGATGATTGGTTTTCCCGTGTCATGAATGTGGAGGAGGCATGCGCACAGCTCGAGATCCTGATGGATAAGTACATGGCAAGGGCTCTCTTTCGTTGTCAAGCGAGCGACAATCCAGAAGATCGCTCCATCATGCTTCTGACTGCAATCGAGCTTTTTGTCGCACTGGACAAGCTAGTTGTGAAGCAGATTCCCATGCTCGCCGACTATTCCCCTGAAATTCCAATACATCTCCTGGAAAAGCTGCACCTACGCAAGACGTCCAGCCTCCATCGACTTGCCCGCGCATACCATTACCTTTCTGTGCGCCAGTCTCGATCACGTCCGGAATGGTCTGTACTTTGCAATCCATTCACCGCAGACAGTTTTGCTGTCCGTTATTATGATCAATCCCCACATCTTCAGCAACTCAAAGCTCGCATTGAATACGACGCGATAGAAAAGATCGCTAGACGTGCCGGCCTGCAGCGAGAAGCTACCGGTCCCGCACGCACCCGTGGTGGATACCAAGGAAATCGACGGCATCTATCTAGGCAATGTCTAGCTTTTGGCGCAGAACCTTCCCACTCACCATTGCCCGCCTCGCCATTACACGCCAAAGTGGTCATCTTCGAACTACAATGCCCGGCGTACTTTCGTATCTGGCGTTCTGGCGTTTCCCGCATTCTGTATCATTGGTGCTATCCCATTAAAGAACATCTCTGGATTGACTATGGGGTGAGTGAAAACAAACTCCTTGCGCGTGTTCCTGCATTGGAGCCCTACTTTGTCAACCACGAAGGGCCACCGCTCTGGTTCCAGGTCCACTTTATCTATTTTTATCCACTGGGAGGACAGCCTCCAATTGGCCTGACATTATGTTATGCGGTCCAACATCTCACATTCGGGGCATTCACTGGCCCAGCACGCCGACTCTCAGGATGGTCGAAATTGGGCCGCCTCGATGATTCCAAGGTTTCGTTGAATTTCGCACACTGGCTTGAAAACAACACTCTGAGAGAATATGTGTATTCTACCTCTCACACCTCCAATGCCGTCTTGGCTGCTCAAGTGCACTGTCCCGCGGATCTCTCCCTCGACGAATTCATCGCGTTTGGAAACTTGCGGAGCGGTGGCTCGCTCCAGTGGATCAACATCCTGAGGGGGTTGCGCAGTAGATCTCTGAACCTCCGTCGTCGCGATGTTCATTTTCTCTTAGCCCAGGCGGCCTTTCAAGTCGGACCGCTCGATTTGAATACAGGAGTGTGGCTCTGGCACCAAGAGCTACAAGAGTCCTCCTTTTGCAATGCTCTTCTGGACGAGCTCGACAGCTTGGTTATAGATGTCGGAGCTGCTGTGATTGACTGCATGATGATGAGTACAATTTCTTTGTTGCTCACTCGCGTGCTTGCATCATGCCCCACGGAACGCATATCGGAGCGAGCCATCGCACTTCTTCGGAGCATGCGCAAAACGACATTCAACTGGGTGCAAGAGCTATCGTATAATTTGACAAAGGCGCCTATGGATAAAGAACGCAGCGATCGTATGCAGGACATGGCTGCCACTTGTCGGAGCATGTTTAATGTTGACCCTGCTACTCTCCGCAAGCTCTCCCATTCCGCAGAGGACGTCGATGCTATACTTTCTTGTACCTTGTTAATACACACCCTCCGCCCTAAATGTATGTCTGATTCCTTTATGTTGATCACCCTCATGACTCAGCTAACTTCAACTCCTTAGTCGTCCATGACAGATATTCACGACTACTCCTTGATCGAGACCGTCGTCTCGCTCATGCTCTCAAGGGAGTCTTGAAGGATCTAATCCTCCTAGATGTGTCGGATTATGGCGTTGACCTCGCAGTTGGCAAAATTTTCGCTAGCCACAAGCCAAGCGCACACAGATGGGAGCAACTACAGCGGCCGAACGCTCGTTGGTTTACATGCAGAAGTAAAACGACTGGGGACCAACCGTCGCAAACAGTGCAGTTTAACCTGCTCGATGGTGTACTTCAAGTGGATGGTCAACCATTAGGTGGGTTACCACGTGCGGTTAGGAACTCTCCAGAATACTCGCACATCTTTCGCGATGTGTGTACATGCTACTTTTTCTGATGTTGGCAAGTGTTCCTAACTGTCATTTGCAGCAAGGTTTCTTTGTCATACCATCCAATCTCCCGGGAATGGATTTCATGTCCTTCTCCCCGGCGTCCGAACACAAGGTATGTGTACTCACCCTACATGACATAATTGTGATGGTTCTAATACGCGCAGGTGCACTTTTCGCTGCGAGATGATGACCTGTTGATTCGAGCTCAATACAATCAAACAAACGAGATCCTCGAGCTGATTCCATCGAGCGAACTGCGAGAAGACCTTCCGCCAGCACTCGTCAATGGCCATGTTCACTGGTTGAACCTGTCCACAAGGATTGTCGAGATACGCCCTCATGAGCAGCCTTGGGAACAATCTTCAGAAAACTGGAGGATTGACTGCACATTTGGACAATATCGTATCTACAAACGTCGTGAAACTCTCGTGGGCATCCGAAGCCCAACCTGGACAATGGTTTCGCGGTGTTTCGAGTGTCTTGACACCACTGACGAATACCTAGAGAGCCAGTCCGAAAATATCCTAATCACCGCGTTCCCCATCGACCCTCTCCGATCCGTACCAGTGCTACGATTGTCTGTTTCATTGCCCCACTACGGCTTGTCTTTTTTTGTCAATGAACGGGGAGAACTAGAGTCCCGTGAATTCCAGGACATGGTTTACGACGAGAATCAACGTGTTGGGGCACTGTTTGGTTTGGAGAACCTCCTCGTTCTTCGGCAGAAAACGCACCTTCCAGAGGATCTTATCCCAAAACGCGTCCTCATACCAAATGGCCTTCTCAAAAGCCATGGCGATCATCAGATTCGGGTTTGCATCGAGTGCAATACATTTACCGAATCCGATGAACCACTATATCATACCTATAACGTGGATACCGGACTGGGCTGTTTGATTGGGGATGGCAGCCTGACGAGCACGCGATGTCTTGCCTATCTGCATGCCATGACTAGTGGCCATATGGCTGATCCATTGACGGGTAAAACGGGTGCTCAAGCAGCACTTTGTCTCTTACAGTCAGCCGGGTGTCGGTCAATCATGGAACTCAAAGCTCTCGACGACGACCAGACTTCAACCCAATATCCTCAAATCAAGGCCGCATACAGGGAAATCAAGCTGAGACATTATTGGAAATTCATGTCGTATGCTGAACGCATTATCGATGCGTCAGAGCTGCGTGCAGCGCGACGAGCCGCGTATCTATTTCCCTCGCATGCCGCCGGACTGACTTCGTCGGAAGACTACGGGGATATGGACTACTTGACCCCATCGGACTCAGACTCGGAACTTGAGAACGTCGCCTCCACTGCAGCAT
>JBBPQP010000091.1:0-53096 GCA_038092555.1 Boletus subgraveolens
TAACTAGAATGTCATTATCAGCATATGGAGTTAAGGAGGGAAGAAGGAACTCTGGCCTCTTTACATGCAGCTCGAATTCTTCTGGGGTGTCCAGCAAGTTTGTTAGGAGTGTACGCACTCGCCTCAGGTATACCTCTCGGCTGCGTGCTTCGGACTCTGCACGGAAAGCATGCTGGAAAAGCTTCCTGTGGAGTCTCCATTCGTCACCGTAGGGTAACATGACCGTGTTAAAGTCTATGCCGAACCTTGTCATTACTCGATCAGCACGACATTGACAGGGAAGAGAAAAATGTAGTGTACATTGAATTAGCCTTGAACACTGGGCGATCGGAGTACAATGCCGAGCGCTGATCCAACAGCGCTCGAGCCGTCCTCTCCGTGTTCAGGATGACGAAGCTTTGACCAAGGAGCCGTACATGCAGCAGATCGCCTGCAATATTCATTCCAGCACGACGATACACGTTTCGGAGATCCAGCTTACCATATTTCTTCTTCCATGCAGTGTATGTTAACCACGGCTCGGCAGTGTTCACCTGGGGGAGATTTCCAACCAGTGGAAGAGGTCTCGGACCTGGGGGAAACGGCAAGCCGCGGGATTTTGCACCTCTGTTGGAAACAAATACCGAGAGCAAGACAAGGGAAGTAATCGTGAATAAGAGAACGATCATCTTAGTGGTCCCTTGACTCACTTGGGTGGGAGGGGCAAGGGTCATTCTCACTATCAGAGTGTCTGCTTTTATTTGTGGAATGGCACACCCATGAAGCACCCAGCGATGAACGGCCATAATACCGGTCATGTCATTAGCTGAGAGGCCTACATTCGTGTTTCATGGGCCTGATGGTAGCGAGCCCGTGCAAAGCGTGGGACCAGTCATGATATCGCGTGTCGCAAATGAAGGAAACCATATCTGACAGGAACTCCTACTGATTCAATCAGTTTCCCCGGTTGAGTCTCCTGCCACTGTCGACTAAAATCGTGGCCATGGGATATTTGATCGGGCCAACTTCTCCATGCCATTTGTGAAGCACGCCACGGGAGAGAGCTCGAACAACTGTCTGTGTTGGAAGGATTGTAGCATATCATGTTCACATCATTCAAGTTTGCCAGTTGGGCCACACATCAAACGGAAACGTGTTGAAACGCTAACCTCCAAATAGCTCCGAATTAAAGTCTGCCGAATGAACCTGACTGTCCACAACTCATGTGATTGGGTTTTTTTTTGTCTCAGACGATCCATCCCTAGACCATCTGGTGCCTTTTCAGTAGTGTTCTAGGAAAAGTTAGTCGCACTTATTACTTCGCTGGATAGTACCTCCTAGAACGTCTGACCGTAGACCTTATTTCTTCGTGAGAAGAAACACCACGAATATATGAAAGTGTTTGGACTGTATGTTGGAAATACTGAAACGTCAAGACGCTGTGGATGGTGTCAGAAATCGTCTGAGTTACGTGGCCTGAATGACAGACGTCTGGAGCCGTTCCATTTAATAAAACTTTCCTCGTAAAGGATTTCAGAAAATTCAGACGCCATTGTTGGATGACTATGTGTGTCCCAGCCATCTGCAAGTTTCCGTGAACCACAGCACCAAGCCGTAAATTTAGAGCTATAGCAACGAAAGCCGCACACCTGAAATATTGTCGAAACACAATTGCGACCGGGACCGTATGCATGGTCACAATAGCTGGATGGTCGCATCTAACATGATTTACAGACACGAACAAATCTGCAGAGGGGTTCAGATTAAGTTAGAGATTTTATAGCAACGTAGTTCTGCGCGGTGGTATTAGTTACCTAGTTCCGGGCTCGTCAGCATGACGACATCTCGCCACATCAAATTTCAGACAGATTTACTAGATCCCCGACTGCCACGGTAGTGGAGGGTTTTGTCTGAAGCATTTGACCAGGCACCCTGCAAACGAGCCCGAGTGAAAATGTTATGTAATCAACTATAAACTGTAAAAGTAAGGTTTGACTGGGTAGAAGGCTATTTGTCCGTGTTGTTTCCCTAATGAAAATTTGTGAATGCACCTCAGCGCTGCCTTCAAGCTGTTACCAAATGGCGAATGCTATCGACAACACTTTGAGTTCTGAGTTTTATTCGATAAATCTGCTTCTTAGCATGTTCCTGTCAGGTTCATTGACAAAGAACTATACATCGTGCCCCCCGGAGGGTCCGCATGACCTTGTTGACTATCCCCTATATTATCCTCATGATCATCTATCCATCTTTGAAACCCCCAAAAACTTTGTTGATTGGTTAGCAGATTCATTAAAATCCCATCACCTTCACTGTGGTCAATATCAATGAAATGTGGTGACATACGAGTTGTTGCGCCTCGAGCACCTCGCTCTGGATAGGTTCTTCTAACAGTCATGTGGGAGAACTCGGACATGACTCCGAGGAAGTTAAAAGAATATCATAAGGATTGTCGAGGTAGTATATGTTCGGGACCTAGCGCTGTCGGAATCTCGTGCTATCAGTACCCGCTCAAATGTGTTAATGGCATACCTAAGATTTGACGGAAATCCACTCCCAACACAGACCCCGACAGGACGTTACACATCAATTGAAGTTCCATTAGCATCACGTGCATGAAACCAATTCCGTGCTTATACGCATCGTCCATGCTGCAGCTTGATGGTTAACCATCAAGGTCCATTGCCGGTGAAACGAAAGTGATCCCTAGCACTGTAGCTCTTGTCACAAACTTCCTTCCATCGGAATGTTAAACTTTGACGCGATCAGTGATCACTCGAGGAAAGCTTGGTAATAAGCCCGACGGAAGCTGCAGTGCCGATGGACCATCCATCGGATGCTGGAAATTAGTATATGAACCTAATAATTGGCGTGTCAGAAGCAAGCCGTGGACAAACTTGGGACAAACCCCAGGTAATCTGAGAGCCACTTCTAAGAATCTAAGAATTTATGTCACATCTTTTTACTCATGGTTCTATGAGCATATTGGCGTATTCATACCGTGGAGGGGGGTACCTGGAACCCTGCCTCCAAAATAAGGAAGCACTAAACACATATGTAAGAGTTGTAAGGCGCATTTCGATTGGTCCACGTGAGTCTATTGGCTCCGTCCGAAATACCATGTTTTAAACATTCCCCAATGCATCAGCACGTTACAACCCGTGGAAGCTTTAAAGTGCTTGGGGCCACAGACGAAACGATATAATGAGGCCAAGGAGTTCTCCATGACCCCTAATGGCACTTGGAATCATTTTGATCCAGGCACACCATAGTCAGAAGTTAGAACCCTACATAAGTAGTCGGCTTGGCAACTACAGTACTTTCACCTTGACCTGGTGAGCCCGGCGCGTTGTGGCCTGGAAAAACGTATGTAACCTAAACTGCGAAGGGAACTTACTGATATACTAACGGTTATCTTCTGAGGAGTTTACAATAGTTCTGGTTCTCGGCTAAATCCCCGCACCGACGGTGATGCGGCACCGTGTTCGAGTTTTTGGATGACATTGACTCAGACATCCCCGACAGAATTTAGAGATGAAAAGCTGCGCATTATATCCGGCCAGTGGGAGTCACACCACATCTTCCGCAAAAACACAGCCACCTGCGTAGCCTCGCAGGCTGAATCAGTCTATAGCGGCACCGCTGCCCAGATTTAACACCACAAGCGCTACACGCGTTCAACCACACTACATTCGAGGTGTGAGATGCGCAATGTTGCGCGCTCCAGCACGAGTATTTTTAGCATACCAAGCAGTTTCCTCCAAACTCGCACCGCGGGCCCTTCAAACTCGACGACATGCCGCAAATCCCTCCATACACATATATCATCACTCGCCTTCAATACAACAAACTCGCGGAGTCCTCATGACACAACCTAGTCTGCACCGGATGCGAAAAACATCCTACATGTCAGCGAATGTCGCTTGGTTCCACTCGACACAAAGGAGGCAAGGGCTCCTCCCCGTGCTTCTTGGTGCCTTCAAGGTGACGAACACCGTTACACGATACAGCAATACCTGACGCTTAACTGGTCATAAACAGGCATCTACGACGATCGAGGTTGCTCGCACTGCAGGGCGAATAGCTCTCACCTTTGTACCTTTGATCATGTTTAAAAATCGTTGGACAAGAAAGGCCATCAAGCACCATGATCTCCTTCACCCAGACATGCCCGTTTCTGAGGAAAAGAAGGCCATGCTCCTCAAACGTCTCCGCTCACGCACATTGTTTACCCACGCACTTTTACTTATCCCTGTCGCGTTGTTGTGGCTTGGCATCTTAGCAAGTGTCGAACGGACTCCCCTCACAGGACGGTGTGTGCAAACCTTGCACGATTGCTCGTCAATATCCGTCGCTAATCACCTGTGTAGATGGCGGCTGATCATTCTTTCACCTGAAGAAGAGGACCAGATTGCTGCTTCCCTTACCGGTCCCAAGTGGTACCAAGCAGTCACGGACATCCTGTCCAATGAAGGACCTCCAAAACCAATCCCTACCCATGACTGGCGTTATCAGTGGGTTCAGGACACCCTGCATCGGCTCGAGAGCGTCATCCCAATACTACAACGTGAGCACGAGTTGATTGCACACTGGTTAGACGTCGGGCAAGACGAACCCCCTTTGCCACCACCCGCCGAACACCCTTTGAAACCTCGTCCCCGTGGCACAGATTACATGAGGAGGTTCTCTGATACGTTGTGCGGTCGGAAGTCAACCCCTTCTGCGCATGTCATATCTGGGCCTCCGTACTCGTTGCTTATCGCAGACAGGCCTGACGCAGCAAATGCGTTCTCTTATGGATTTGGTCCAGATGGCGCTTGTGGTATTGTCGTCTATTCTGGGTTCCTTGACGACATCCTATCAAAAGCGCCAGTACAAAGTAACCACCTTCGTACCTCAGTAACACCCCACCTTCAGGAATCCTCCTGGCTTTCTCACCTGTTCGGCTCCATCTTTAGTGCACCGCCGACGTCTCCTACAGCCCCATCACACCCTATTCCGACGGAAGAGCAGACTACAGAACTCGCCATTCTCCTCGCTCATGAGGTTGCGCACTTAGTGCTGTCTCATCACATTGAGACGTTGTCCTCCGGTACTATCATTATTCCAGCGATCATATCCATGGTTGCCGACATGGCCAGGACGGTTATCTTCCCGGTGACGATGTTATTTGGACCCTTTTTCAATGACGGCATTGCGCAATTGGGCAAAGTGGGCTCCGGACACCTCACTGAACTTGGAGAATACTGCACGAGTGTGAAACAGGAGATCGAGGCGGATATTGTTTCCGCGAGGCTCCTCGCTCACGCTGGGTTCGATGCCCGCAAAGCGGTCGAGTTCTGGGAAAGCAGAGAAGACACTCCCAAATCGGCCAAGTGTTCCTCCGCCAAATGTTCTGACGCGCCTCCTGCGAGCCCCTCTAGGCCCATCATGGGTTCTTCTCATCCTGTTCACGAAGTGCGGATTGAAAAGTTGAAAAGCGAGCTTGTGAGGTGGGAGTTAGAGAAGAGGGTTGCGGTACAGAGGAGAGCTGAGGGGAAGCCGTCTGAACGGAGACCAAACCTCATTTGGGCGCTCTTTTAAGTCACACTTTCGACTGACCGGGACTTGGATCCATCTATATTCAGTTTCTGATAAATGCTATCAAAGCGCATTATTTAACGTTTCTTTCATGCTTTCCAATTTTACAGTTGTAGTGATTCTCTGTATTTTACTAATATTGCTTTCGGTACTAAGATCGTTACTGATATCCTAGCCTCGAAATCAGACATAAGGTCCATAGCACCTTTGGTAACGCGGCTTTTAGCAAGACCTAAGCCGCAATCGTCGTTCATCCGTACTGTAGCTGTCAGGTGTGTAAACCACGGTCTTTCCGATACCCTTTGTTACCAGCGCTCAATGTTTGTTCGACATCCGAATTCGCATAGATATAGCTATGCATTTTATTAGTACCATGATTTGGGCGTCCTCCTGAGCGTTCATCACGAGCGAATTCATCAAGCACCCCGGTTCGAGACTGAGAGGATTTATCTCGTCACCGGATGCAGAAACGAGCGCGTTGCAGGGTGAGCGGTGGTATACAATGGAACGACCAAAATGCGGGATGCGCGCCCAACAGTGGAAGCCGCTCTGCATGTGTAGCATGATCGTACGACCGTTTTGGAGGTGTATCGCCTTTGTCCAGTCGTGTGACAGTGCCTGTGATCTCTGACTGAGCCTGCCGTATCCTCATCACGAGTTACCGTATCGATATTGACACATACTATTGTTGCTGCCTCGCAACAACGTCGTGAAGGAGCAAGTGACGACCGCCGCAATTACGTTTGTGTCATCGTGAGTCGGGTTAAGTATTCTATCACGTGAACGTGCGAATTTGCGTACCTAAACTCGAACGATATATATCGACGACTTGCTGTCCGGTCACCAGACTTGCTTTTTTCCGATGGGCTGCCATTGGTCATGGCCTGTGGCAAATGACACTCGTCAGTGGCTCTTTAAATACTGATGGCACCTTTTCTGTTGACGGCAGCACCGAGGAGAAACGTTCATGTTACCAACGGGGCCTGACAGGCCTGTGAAACAAGCCCAGGTGACTACCGCTGGACGGGGATTTCACTGTCCCAATCCTGAAATATCCGCTATGTACTGCACTCATGACTAGATAACTGAAACCACGGTTCACGGCCCTCCTTTTGCCCTTTGTTCTCCTCGATCCCCCATGGGCTACCAGGTGGAGCTCGACAATCTATCTCGCAACCGCAATGCCTACGCGCTTGCGCTCTCTGCATCTATGGGCTCCGTTTTTTACGGCTGGGATATGGGGTTAATTGGGGGCATATTGTCCCTCCCCTCATTTCAGCAATACTTTGGGATTAACCGGATGTCTACTAGCGCGCAGGCCAATCTGAACGGCAATATCGTTGCGGTTCTTCAAGCCGGCTGCTTGTGAGTCTTCCCCCTATTCCTCTTTTTGTAAGAATGCCTCATTGGCTTGCCAGCTTTGGGGCAATCTCTACAGGATATATTTCCGGTCGCTTCGGCCGCAAGAAACCGCTCATTATTTCCGGATTGATATATATCATTGGAAGCATCATACAAACCATCTCTGGAATCGGGAGCAGCCAAGTAGTGGCGCTACAGGTGCTCTACTTCGGCCGGTTCGTGGGCGGTTTCGGTGTGGGCATGTCCTCCGCTCTGATTCCCTCGTATACGTCAGAGTGTACGCCGAAATCGATCCGTGGCCGTTGTACAGGTCTCATCCAGGTCTTGAACAATTTTGGCATGATGCTTAGCTGTAAGTATTGGCTTGTTGATTTATTTTTCGTGAGCCTTGACCAACGGTGACTTTATAAGTCTGGGTAAACTACGCTTCGTCCCTCCACGTCCCATTCGGACAAGTGCAGTGGCGGATGCCATTCGCAGTCCAAGTAATTCCTGGGGTCTTCTTCGTACTCTTCATGCTCTATCAACCAGAATCGCCACGATGGTTAGTCGAACAACAACGCTACGACGAAGCAGCGAAGAGTCTAGCATACGCAACACGAAGCTCTGTCAACGACGAAGGTGTTGTAGCAACTCTTGCGGAGATTAAGGCAGACCTTGTTGGAAAACAGAGGACGCCGATCTGGAAACAGTTTCGCATGATGGGCGAATCGAGGGTGACGGCTCTGCGGTCTTTCATCCCCTCACTCATCATGGTGTGTCAGCAATGGACTGGTACAAACGCCATCAACTACTTTAGCCCGCAAATATTCGCAGGATTAGGTATCACTGGTACCACCTCCGGACTCTTCGCTACTGGCGTCTACGGTGTCGTCAAACTGGTCGCTGTCACAACTACTGTCATCTTTGCGGTAGAGGGGGTGGGAAGGAAGATGTGCCTTTTCGTTGGCGGGTTGGGCCAAGGTTTCGCGATGCTTTGGATTGCAGGATACAGTGCCATCCACCCTCAGGCAACGATCGTCCCTGCAAGTTACGTCTCAATCGTCGCTGTATATCTTTATGCTGTCTTCTACTGCATCGGGTTCGGACCCAACCCGTGGGTCGTCGCTGGAGAAGTTGCGCCCAACCATGTGCGGACGGCCGCCATGTCACTTGCTATTGGAGTGAACTGGCTGTTCACGTTTACGATCGCACGGGTGACACCCAACATGCTCGAGGAGATCACGTATGGGACGTTCTTGCTGTTCGGCATGTGCTGCATGCTCATGTCGACGTGGGTATATTTCTGTCTACCGGAGACGAAGGGATATGCGTTGGAGGATATCCGGTTCTTGTTTGAAAAGGACATGATGGTGAGAGCACTGGAAGATGCACCCGGCGGTCGCATCTTCCTGGGTGGACGGAGATCAATTCCTGTGGCGGAATTAAGGCGAGTTACTACTGAGGATATGGTAGCACGATCCTCGTCGGACGAGAAGGTCAGCGAGGAAAGAGTGGAGCATGCACCATCGGTATAGTCAAGCCGTCGCGTAGGGCGGTGCTGTGCATGGGAGGACCATGTTCTACTGGTCACTTTTCAAAACTGCTTTATTTCTTAAACAGTTTATTCTCCGGGACACTGAAATTTTTGTTCAATGTATCTCACTGCTACAAAGTTGAGCAAAGTCGTTAGTATGAGGTGTTTTTGTTGAGAAAGTGTGACCCTAGCCAAAATCAAGCTGTGACTTTGTAGTAACGCACAACTACTATCTCCGTCATCGTTTGAGTGGAAGCAATGTCCCTATGGAATTGGTTTTCACTCGACACTGCAGTACCTCCTTCAGTATCGACCCAAGCTACTATTCCAGGGTCATTCTCAGTAGAGGACGAGGACGACGGATCGAGCACAGCAGGCGAAGACGATGTCCCACCTGCGTTTCCAGCACTGAACAGTGCCCAGCGTGCGGTTCCTTCATTGTCCACCCCAAGCGGGTCTCAGATTCCTACGATACTGAACGACGATGTATTGATGCCCCCACCGCCTTTGCCTGACTTGGCCAGTCGACAACCCGGCGTCCCACGGGTGAAACCCCAGATCGCACCGTCGTCCTTGCTTGCGCCGATGGCCACTACGGAACGGCCCAAGAAACCTTCGAGGAAGGTAGCCCTCGCACCGGGATATGGGCCGTTAGACTGGGCGAGCCTGAAATCGTCCGGAGAGGACCTAAGAGTACGTCCCTTTTGCGCCCCCCGTAGTGATAGACGTTCCTGATGGAAAACAGGGTGTGGAGACACTACTGCGCATCCCACCATCCGTGCTTAAGATGCATAATAAGGAGGAAGACGCTTGGACGGCTATCAATGGAAAGGTATACAACATCACGCCTTATCTCCCATATCACCCAGGTGGTGAGAAAGAGCTCATGCGTGTAGCAGGCAGGGATGGAACAAAGTTATTCTGTGAGATCCGCATCGATAGTATCTCGCCGATCGAACTGATCTTTGATTTCTAATATGGTTCTAGCGCTGACGCACGCGTGGGTGAATGTGGATTTTATGCTGGATGCATGTATCGTCGGATTTCTCGTCTCGGAATCGTACGCATCATAGAGTTATACCTTTTTATTTATTTTTCCAGACCTACGTTCATACTCACTGACTCGCATTAGACCTTGTGAATATTAAGCCTGTGACTCAGCTTTTTTTTCACGCCAGACCGACAATGACGTCCGGCAAGCCATCTCCAAATATACTCCGGGATATCATCTGCACCATGGCCTTGAAGAAGATGATACAGGCGGATGATTGGCACCCCATTCCCTAACACGATGTAGGCGTTCTCTCACACCAAATGTCACATGTTGTGTACTTGTGTGTTGCTTCGCTTGATTGTCTATCGGTCTTTTGCTCCGACCCCACCATACTTGGATGTTGGATCATCTGGTATCAATGGCTGGCAGCACGCTATTCGCGTCAGCTCTACGCGTTGCCTGTTTCAAACTGCACGTCTTTCAACTAGTGGAAGTAGAATGGGGAAAGCAAGAATAATCTTGCTCACATGTCCTGAGTCCGTGGCGAGTCCCGGGTGACGCCATTTCCCCCTCAGTTGTCGCAAGGCCTTAGATAGTGTCAGACGGAGGGTTACCCAGCGTATAAAACGTCGCGATTAGAAGGGGGGGACTGTCACAACGAGATCCTCTCTTTCCATTTTCCAACGAAATCATATATACGATGGCTCCTGTAGCTACGAACGAGAACGGCAACGGGCACGTCGACCGCATCGCGGAACTCAAGGCACAATCCAACGAGACTCAGGTCTTCAACCCGTTCTACTCTCCCAATGCGGATTCTGCCGCTGACGACACCTACAAGTACGCTGCTTACAAGGTGAGTGACGTTCAATGTCCAGTCGGTAAATAAAGACGAAAGATGTATTGCAGCCATACTTCCCCGTCGTCAGTTGGGAACCCCTCGAGGAAGTCGACGTCACCGACCGAGGTCACTTTGCTGATCCAGAAAAGAAAGCCCTGTTCAGCGCTGCGAAGAAGGTTCAGCACCTTACACCAGCCATCGGAACCGAAATCATCGGAATCGATCTAAGGGAACTTACCCCAGCCCAGAAAGATGAGCTGTCCGTCCCTTCCCGCACAATGTACTTGAGATACTAGACTGACGATGATTCGGGATAGAGCTCTCCTGGTCGCTGAGAGAGGAGTCGTGTGTTCGTAGAGTGCTTGTACTTATCCTCGGCTACGCTGACCTTGTGACCAGTCTTCAGGGACCAAGAATTGAACGTTCGCGAACAACTTGAACTCGCGAGGCATTTTGGTCCTCTCCACAAACACGCGACAACCCCAATCCCCAAGGAACCCGGACTCGAGGAAGTTCACAGTCAGTCGCGAACATCAATGTGATCAAAATTAACGCTGACATCCACAACAGTCGTATACAATGATGCCGCACGCCGTCCGGACTCGACGGCTTTCTCGAAATTAGAACTCTGGCACAGCGATGTGACGTACGAGATCCAACCCCCGAGCACGACATCTCTCAAAGTCATCACCTGCCCGGAATACGGGGGTGACACCCTGTGGAGTTCGGGGTAGGTTAACGATCGATAAGATGAACGATACAGACTGACGTATGTTCGTATGAACAGCTACGCCCTTTACTCGTCCCTTAGCCCTGGGATGCAGACCTACTTGGAAGGTCTTACTGCCCTCCATAGCGCGGTGGCCCAAGCTGAAGGTTCCCGCGGTGCCGGACTCCACGTTCGTCGCGAACCCATTGAGACGGTCCACCCTGTAGTCCGTGTTCACCCCGTAACCGGCTGGAAGAGTATCTACGTCAACCCTGGTTTCACACGTCGCATCATCGGCATTCCCAAGGCCGAGTCGGACGCCATCTTGAACTTCCTGTTCCAGCAGATCAGCGCCAACGTGGACTTCCAGGTGCGCTTCCACTGGGAGACCAACTCGATCGCGTTCTGGGACAACAGAGTAAGTACCCGAGACGTGCGTGGTGGCTGCGATCTCAACGGAAAGTAGATTGTGACGCATACCGCGACGTTCGACTTCTGGCCTCAAAGACGTCATGCCCTGAGGGCGACTCCTCACGGGGAGCGACCCGAATCTGCCGAGGACTATGAAAGGCGCACTGGCAAGGTCGCAAAAGACCGTCAAATTGAGATTTGGAAGCAACAAGGCATCGAACCCCTTCAAGTGAAAAAGGGTGTATCGAGAGCACGTGGGTACAACGACTGAACAGAATTCAATATTCAGCTTTGATTACCTTTGTACCAATACAAGTTTCCAGATAGCAAGATCCATGTTCTAAGATATCTGAGGGTAAGGAGGGTATGAGAAAGTAGCAGGCAGCACGAAGGGCGATGTTCAATGCAGAACTACCCGCCTACTTAACTTGAGTCGTATCCGAACCTTGAACAGCCTGATCAAACTCCAAACAACTTATCGCAAGTCGTAACAAAGCCTCCCCATCCCGAAGCACGGCCGTCTCCAACTCCTCGCTCAGGCTACCCTCCGAAATCTTGGACTTTAAAAGTTCAGCAAAGACACGGAGCATGCGTGCATGTTCAATGAGTGGACTGATGGTGCCGTTGAGGGTGGGGGATACATGGCCGCGCAACGCATTGTCGAACATAACGGTCGCTTTGGCCAAGGAGAGGAGATGGCTCCCATCGCGTTCGACGGCGCGAAGAAGCGTCTCGTCATGCACGCTTTTCTGGTTCTCCAACCACGTTGCAAATCGAGTGCAAACAGAGATGGGTATCTAGAAGCGTTGCCGGTCATCAGGGCCAGGAGTGCCAAGTACACATGGGGGGGTTACTTACGTCTAGGCCGCTGACTGCTGGTCGTCGTCTTATCAAGGCTCCCGATGCAGGGGCGGCCGTCCCATTAGCAAACGAAACACCACCACCAGTCGACAGAGGGACATTGAGACGAGTGGGCGAAAGGTTCGCGGTCGAGGGAACTGAAACTGGACCGCCAGATCCTAGCAAATCCGAGGGGAGTCGACGATATCAAACTGAAACACAATGTGCATACCTGACGGGGAGGACATGGCAATATTTGGGCGTTTTAGAATGGACTTGATGGGTGAGGGCTTGGAGCGTGAACCGCTTGGTCCTGGGTGAACGAGCATGGGTGACACTCGAGTACAAACTTTTTGCTTTTTTTTTGACGAGGACGTACCATTGCTGGTAGTGGTTATCGGACGATGTTGCACACGTTTAGGCTTGGATTTTGGCTTGCCAGATTCCGCTGGAGCTGGACGAGTCCGACTCAGAGCGGACGCTGCTCGGCGATGTTGTCAGTTGACCCAATGCACAAAACGCATTCAGCAAAATCAGACTCACTCAATGCGAAATGAGTCCCAGTTGTTTTTCGCGCCGTTTGTTTCGTCTTAGGCATTCCAAGGACTAGTCGAGGGCTTTCGAGAAAGCACGTAACTTTGGGCGGAAGCAAAAGCAGATCGGCTAAAATTCGATCATGTGAAATGATTTACACAAGGAACCCGTGGCGCAGTGGTAGCGCGTATGATTCCAGCTCATGCTGAGTAAATCCATAAGGTCATCCGTTCAATCCGGGTCGGGTTCATTTTTTTTTCAACGCACCAATATTCTATTTCATTACCTGGGGACCCAAACCCAAATGTCAATGTAAACGTAGGTATATACGATTGCGCAAGATGTATAATGCTACGCTGTGAGTGCAATAGATCGCATGCTAGATGTTAGTAACAGTAAGTCGTGGGCGCCATGGATACGTAGTCAAGCTAGGTGTCCATACAATGCACAGTCAGCCTACTTTCGCGAGAAGAATGAGAATCGCTTCTTCGATGCTGTGCTTCCTGCAACGGGGCTGTGCCCAGGTAAGCTCTCTACACGAACGGACGACGAGGCTGGGCTGTGTTCCTCAGAATTATCTCTATGTTTCCGCATGTAGAAGAGAAGTGAATGACGCGGCCGGGGACCTTTGGAGCTCTGTGACGGCCGAGGAGTAGTGGGAGTGCTCGAACGGGAAAACGACGACGAGTCCGGCGTCAGTGGCTGTAAAGAAGGGCGATGCATCCGGGGAGTGGAAGGAAATGGTGGTGAGTTGGTCGAAGGGTGTGACAACGACGTTTCAACTGTGAACGGTGGCAGGGCGAATGACGTATAGGGGCCCGTGTCGGACTCCTCGGACGGAGGAGGAACGTCCGCTGGTTCTGGTGGGGGAGCAACCTCGATAGGTTTCATCTCCCTCGGCTTGATGAACAACTCCCGATCCGGGAGAGAGAATTCATCGTGGATAAGGTCAAAGCCTCCGAGGAGATTCACTGCATAATCCGGCACGTGAACGGCATCCTTATCCAGGTCCGCGAGAATTTCAGAGCGTGTGCGAGAGGTGACGTGGCTAATGATGGTGGCAATTCCCCCGGTGTCTTCACCCATGCCCAGCGATGATGAAGAGCCTTCCGACGCAACGGATAGTGGCGGTGTGGAAGGACGGGTAGATACACGACCTTCGGAACCGTCATAGGGCGCTTCGGCAGTTACGCGAGAAGTACGTGAGGATACCGAACGGCCCGAGACAGAATGCGTTTTGGTGCTATTTTCTGTGCCCTTCGTGAGCGGGGGTACATCGGAGGGAGAATTAACAGGGCGAAGCTTGCAAGGACGTTTCACTGGATTGAATGCCTCACCAGCCACAGATGCAGGACGTGCATGTTTCGTCGTGAGACGTCGCAGAGGAGGGGTGATAGACGATGGCCGGAGGCGGAGGGGAGAAACGTCGCTCATCGTCATTCGACGTGGGAATGGCTGGTCAAGAGCAAGTCTACACTTAAGATTGAGGTCGAATGAGGTCCTCGTGGGAGAATAATCAAAAAAGCGGGCGAGATTGGCACTCCGTTTCGCCTCGTTGTTGAGGGCAGGGGACGAGCCATGATTCTCATCTTCGGATTGGTCCAACCCCCGATCCGCCTTCAATCGTGTCAGATGCTGAGTCAACACCTCCAACTCCTTGTCTACCGCAAATTGCCGCTTTTCCTCCATCCAGCGTTCCTGCTGGAGTGCGACGTATACGCCCGGCTCAGCATCTCTCTCTGTAAGAGATAGCTTGAGCTTCGCAGCACGTTCCTGGGACTCTTTGGCACGTGTATTCAGGGTCACAGTGGCTCGTTGCAAGGCACAGATCTGGAGTTGTAGGGGAGAACGTTCCCCTTCGCTGCTCTTCAATGCGCTGGCAAGGGCCTGTTCGGCGACGGAGTAGCGATTGCTGCGAGAACTTGCCTCGCTGACGGATCCGCATGGGGATTCCACACGCGCTGAGTAATGAATAGTAGGACAGCGCATGCTGAAAGCGAGACTGGTGTTGGGCATGCTAACCGAACGCTCAGTGTGAGCCGGATTTGGATAGGAGAAGAACATACAAGACGGAATGAGCCGATATACGTGTAGAGGCGGGGCTGTTGGGATTTACGGCTATGTTCGTGCGCTCCTAACCAACAGCCGAGGTCAGATGCGCGTCAGCCCGCGCTCGGGGTGGTGAGAATGAACTCATACATTGAGAACCGTGCCCGTTGTTGAGCGCCGAACAGCATCGATTCGTGGGGGTGGTGGTCGAAGGTAGCTGTTGTTGGGGAGATCTGGCGCATGAAGAAGTTCGTCTACTCGGTCGACAATCTTTCGACCAATCATGAGCAAAAAGATATGGAGCAAGAATCAGAAAAAGTTCACAAGCAAGGAGAGAAGATAGTTAGGGCCAGAGAGCGGGGTTTCAGATCTGTGGGGTGACACGGGCTGTGCACCTGCTACAGGCAAATATTGGCTGTAGTGATACGTAGCAGGTCGCCGTGCCGAGAGCGCCTTGTTGGGAAGCGTCCGACTTCAGACACGAGGCTCACACGACCGATATTGCAACTCCTACACGTCTTCAACGCTTGCAAGTCCTCTCATCACTGTCAAGGTCAACTTGCGGATTAGACAATCGCCTTGACCCCATCACCGACACTACCAGTTCCATATTGAACGAAAAATGAACATTGCAAGGGGTATATGTCATGTGACTACTAATACTAGTCACGTGATTACGATACGCTTTCACGCAGCCAGCTACGAATCACGATCTTCCAAGCATAAGTTCCTTCAAACCTTTGCCAAGCTGTTTCACCCTACCCTTCATCATATTCACCCTTGTCCGCGACCGATTCATCTCTAGAAAGTGATAGCCACCCGGTTCGTCCGGCGCATTCTCCTGTCGCCACCGCGCCAAGTTCATCCGCAACTCCATTTCCCCACTCAGCGAAAACCCAGGACCCGCGATTGGTGACGTGGCCTGTCCGGATAAGACCATCGACATAGGACGCATTTCCCCTGCATACTGAATACCCGATCGGTCACCACAGTCGAGGGACTTCGTCCCTCGTGGTACGTAATCAACGTGCGATGAGATCGGCGAGGGGGTGCGAGGAGCGGCTAAAGAGAAGACGGGGCTGGTTGGACGTGACATGTCTTTGCGAATCGCAGAATAATAGGGTCGACTTGGGTGTCCCAAGCGTACAGGGGGGGTATCATGATCATGAGAAGGCGTCAGAGATAGAGTGTGTGATTGTCGTGTCTCCACTGGGGATGTCGGGCATATATCCACACTCCCCCGCAAAGGAGAACGAGAACGAAGTGAGGGAGAGGATTCGCGGTTGAGCAACGTCATATTTTTGGTCCTGCGCAGCCCACGCTCAGGGGAACATCGTGATGAGGAGGTAGACGGCATCGAGTGCATGTGCCTGCCATCGGACATATCCATCAAGCCTGTACTACGCGTTGCATTCGATGCTTCCATTAGCACGGATATGGCAGAGCCCGTGGCTTGCGTGGTCATGGCATTCTCTGGCCCCCCACGTTCAGCCGTGGGGGACGAGGGGCACGAGGTGCGAAAGCGCATGGATGGAGGGCAGACGGAAAGAGATGGAAGTATCCTTCGGTGACGCGTCGAGTTTCTCTTTAGATGCCGATCTTCGGAATCGTCTTTGTATAGTTCTGCCTCGGATTCGGGTGCAACGTTCGGAAAGGAAGAAGTCGGCAGCGGTGGCTACACAACACGAGAACGATGCAGATTAGTACATTTGCCATTCTCGGACGTGGTCGTACCGTTATCGAGGTTGCTGTGACGACTCGATGCACGCCACCACCATCGACCGTTCCCTTCTGAACGTCGTGGGAGTTGGTGGACACGATGGAGAGAGCGCCCGTGTCGTGGTCCACAGCCTTAACGTTACGTGGGTCCACCCCGGGCCGTTCTTCGTCGTGACACATATCACGGTAAAAGGCTTCCAGAACTGTCGTAATACCTGGCACACCTTTACTAGAGTACATCGAGGAAAACGCTCGCTCGCGCTGAGGAGTGTGAGGGCCTGCACTTGAAACTGTAGAGTCTGCAGACTTTTTCCTCGGGAGACGTTGTCTAATCTTCTTCGGTGTGGGGACTGCCCTGGAAGGTGCACTCAGTCGGCGCGGCCTTGGCAGGTTCGCCTCGAATTGTTTTGTTGCCTCAGTCGACGTCCATTCGCACCACAAACAAAGGGGTATCCACGCATTTGCAAAGCCACACTGAGCACATACAAACAACGGGCGATTTGGGCAGAGACGCAGAACTGGGAGCGAATCGCATGGTGGAAGGTGCTAGACAGTGCAACCGTGTTAGATCGATCCACCCCATCGACCGATAAAGTATCGTGGATAGCGACTCACAGGCTTATTCCTCTTCCATTGTCTTTGTAGATATCGCCGCGGGGTAACAGAGATATCTTGACAGTTATCCCAATCGCCCATAGCTGGCGACGGTTTGATCCAGTAGGACAGATGGGAGCAAGAAGAACACCAAAGCTGCAGGCCAGGCAAAATAAAAGCGGAGCATTGGGCACGAGGGAAAGGCTAGATTCGTGAGTTCTGCGGAAAAACCAGCTGGTCCGAAACACGAACACGGTGACAGGTGAACATCAAGCGATTAGTGAAACGAGCACAGGCATATCAATCACAAGGCACGGAATAATCAGACAGTGTCCTGTCCGTTCTAGCATGCGTAGTACGCGTGCTCTGCAGGTTAAGAAAGTAATTGCCGGTAGGAATTTAAAGAGTGTACTGTACATCGCGTGTAAACACAACAGACACGTTGCAGAATCAGACCTTCGATTGTGTGAACATGTGGCCTCCACGGTCACTGTATCGAGCAAAGCATCCATACAATCCTCCTCGCTCCCCACAGGTACCCTCGGCGATTAATCTGTATCATGAGAATCACTCGTACGGAACTTGCAATAATTGGCGATAATCGGTGCGAGATCTGGCGCCGCGACCCTGCCTTCGAGAACTCGTGTCGACTGACATCCGGGCATGCGTCCCACTCTTCGAAGGGTTGACCAGACAAGTGCTGAAAAAGCGGAAGTTCTACCCTTGCCACAATACGTATGTGACATGAGTTTTGTTATAGAAGAAAGGTCAAGAAACAGTGCCATGCAAGATTACAACATCTGGAAGGATATGCATGTCCATAGGACACGTAAACGTACAAGCATCATGGAATCAAACAAACACCGTAATGGCGCCTCTTTTCTCATCCATCGTCCATCGTCCATCCATTGACAGGCTGAGATGGACGCGGTCGCACCCACTGACCGGGCAATTCCATTCGTGTTCAGCCTCTATGACAGGGGCCTTCATCTTTCCTTTACCCTTGCGATTCCTTCGGTGAGTTGCCTGAGCCCTAGCGGCAGAACCACGGCGCCCACTTGAGGGGGTGGCAGGTACTGGGTGGGAAGCCGAGGGAAATGGACCTGCTATCCCACGACGCTGGCGTAACCGTGACCGAATTGACCCGGCATCGGAATCAACAACTACGGTATCTGGACTCGATGGCGGGCACTCCGCCGGATCTGTAGGCATTACCCTGCTGCTTGATCCGGTTGCGTCGGAAGTTGGTGGAGCAGGCTCCATCAACTTCTCAATGCATTTTCCATCGAGTAAATGGCCGCAGCGCAAGCCCCACAACTTCCGCTTGGGGCGACCTTCTCCGACGTCGGAGGCCCCAAGAACAAGGGGGTCACGACAAGCTGCACATACCAGGGTAACTTCGCGTAATCGAGCTCCACTGCCGCTAGCCTGACGCGCTGTAGGGGTGTCGACCTCCTCGGTGACAGAGGAAGGTGATGAGGGGTGGAAATCGTGTGTGAAACCAGGCAATGGTCGGTCTGGGTGGGTGTATTCCAGTTTATAATCAGGCTCAACCTGGGCTCCGCGATCGCGTCGTCTGAATGCTCGCTCTATTTGACCTCTTACTCTCTCAGCGGCGAAGGGATTGTCCTCCTCACCCAAGAAATCTATCTCGTCCAGCCCATCCAATAACTCGTCTTCTTCGCCGGCGAAGTCGAAGGGATCCCATCGCATAATAAACGAACCGGAGACGCCCCAGCTATTATGGCGTTCCCGTTGGGAAACACGAGGGGCTATCATCCGTCGTACACCCGCCAGTAACGCGCCACCAAAGCCCATGGATGGGACATGATGAGATGAAGCGGCAGCAACTGGGAGTGATTGTTCCGCGGGAAGTGGAGGTCGCAAGTCAAACTCGAATGGGAGTGGATCTTCGTTGGGAATGATAACACCGGGAGGTGGGCGCTGACGCAGTGGCAGGAATCTGTGAGGGATCGGCGGTACCGGGGGAACTCCACCGATTTGTGGAGGGGGTGGGGGAGAAAAAATGCGTTCTCTTCTGACTGTTGTCCAATTTAACGGGGGTGCCACACACACACAGGACGTGGCGCTTACCAAGTGGGGGTTGCGGCCGGGCAGGGTTGTGGCCAATAAATTGAATTTCGTTGTCATCTTCGCTGTCGGTAACATGTATGACCTCCATGGTCACCGGAACGGCTCTTCCGTCCTCTCCAACGCGCCTCCTTTGGCTAGGGCGTGCTGAGCCAATATAAACGATATCGTCGGCATCGAGCGCATCGACGTCAATGATATCCGGTGAGTGACGTCGGCCTTCTGGGATGACTGGTATGTGTACAGGAGAATCCACCGCGGACATCAAGGCTTCAATATCGAGGGGGTGATCGCTTTCTCGTCGTCGTCGACGTTGGGGTCCATCATACCAGCGTTGACGAGAAGCTTATAAATATGGTTACATAATCATCGCGCACAGACCATCCACAAACACAGCCACAAACCTATAAATTTTCTTCATCTCACCAAACATTACTTCCTTCATTTTCGACCCTCAGTGTAAGTGTCTTTCGATCTCTTGTCTCTTCGTGATGACTTTATTCTCTTCCCCGTCCTACACGACCATGCCGAGGAACAGAGCCGTTCGTTCGCAACGAACAGCGCTCTCCGGAGCGCACAGTGTACTTGCCAGTGCCATTTTGTCTGATTTTTTTATTGATCTGCTCTTCAATCGTTCATTACTGATATCCTATCCAGTCAGGTAACGCTCTACGACCACTCCCTTGATCGATGGTGTGTTCATTAAATGGGTGAGTTTTTATTTCGGTTGTGTCACGTTGCTCTGCTGTGCCACTTGGTATGATGAAGTATTCCGTTTATTCGCAGTTTCCACTCTAGCGCCCTCCAGTTGGAGTACTCCCCCAGTGCGGAACGTTCATAATCCCCCTCGAGCCGTGTGAACCCAAAAGCATGTATCGAGTGTGGGCCGCCTTGTGGTGCGCTGAGCGGGAAGCGGGGGTCGGCGCAATGAGGGCCAACAAGGACCTTCCTTTGGATGTCTGATCCATTTTGGCGCAGCGAGCATTTCTGTTGTTGACTATCGTCGCTAATCAAGTTTTTACAGATGTTCGTGGGGTATTTCTTGTTGTACAACTTTACATAAGTAACCTTGGATGATAATATACTCTCTTTGCTTCTTCCTTGGTACTGCGTTAAGTTGTGTTGGAACTCGGAAGACAGTTGTGTGCCGCTTTCGCATCTCCAGTGTTCAGTGACTCGTTCCGTTCGTCGTGGCTATTCTTGTCAGTGCCCTGGATGGCAAAAGTCTCAGGATGAGCGCCATGGTGATGCCGTTGTGTGGCAGCAACTGAGCAGTTCGTCCAGATTGAAACAACTCAGTATTTTCCACAAACATGACGGCGTTGACATTGCAATCGAAGTATAAAGTGAGTGTTACGGTGGATTGTGGACGATCAATTCACTCCTAGAAACATCAGTTGAAGGACGGGAATGAGATCCCCATCCTAGGGTTTGGTACGTAGATGGGAGCTTGGGTGCTCCAGACGTCCGTCTCGAAACATGGACTCGGACATAGGTACCTACCAGATGAATAACGACGAAAGCTTACAAGGCGGTGCGATGGGCACTCGAGGTCAGCCTCTTCTACGACAACGCTCAAATTATTAGATTTAACAAATTACCCACCGAGTTCAGGCAGGCTACCGACACATCGTGAGTGCATAGAGCTATCTCTCTCTCGAACGCACCATCTGCAACGGTCAACACGCTTCTGTAGGACTCCGCAGACTGGTACAACAACGAGCAAGGGTGTGGGCGCGCCATCCGCGAGTTCATCGATGACAACGGTCTCCAACGATCGGACATCTTTTACACCTCCAAATTGAAATCGAACAACGGCAAAACCAACGTGATCAAAGCGATCGACAAGTCCCTCAAAGAGTGTGGTTTGGGCTACATCGACTTGTATCTCATTCATAGCCCTCTCGGGGGGCCACAGATGCGTCGAGAGAGCTGGGAAGCCATCACGGAAGCCCAAAAGGAGGGCAAGCTGAGGAGCATCGGGATAAGCAATTTTGGTGTGCGACATATGAAGGAGCTGCTGGGCAAGGGTTTACCTGACCCGGCAGTGAATCAAGTGGGTCGACTTTCAGTTTGAAACTGGACTTGTACGGCATTCACCTCACCTGCGAAACATGCAGGTTGATCTCCATCCGTTTATGACGCGGACGGACGTAGTCCAGTATTGCAAACGACGTGGCATTGTATTGGAAGCATGGGCGCCGCTTGTCGAGGCTATGCGGTTCAAACACCCCGCCATAACAACGCTTGCCAAAAACTATAATAAAGAGCCCGCTCAGATTTTGTTGAGATATTCGCTGCAAAAGGTATGTGAGGAGATCCGTGTAACCTTCGTCCGTCGTAATTTACACAAGTTGGTGCAGAGATTTATCCCCCTACCCAAATCGTCACACAAGGAGCGGATCGTATCGAACACACAAATATATGATTTTGAGTTACGGAAAGAAGAGGTCGAATATTTGGATTCTCTAGATGAAGGTTGGTTAAGTGTTTGCTACCGAATCCCGTTGACCATATGGATGCAGCCCTCGTGACGGATTGGGATCCGACAGATTGCCCCTGAGGTTTCTGGAGAGCGATCGGGATCGTGCCCGGGACGCGTGTTCCCATGCAAATTAGTGAACCTAACTTTGTGATTATCTGAGCCGAGACCCAAAGTCAGAGGTCTCAGGGTTCTCAACCCTGCAGTGGACCTTTGCATATTTGTTTTGGTGTCTACGCGAGCGTGCCTCTTCTGTTGAATCCGACAGGCAGTGTGGACATACATATCAGGGGGTCCATCACCAAGCTCCTGACTACGGAGGACGCGCGAATTTTCTCAGATCTCATTAGGAATAGCATAGGAACGTTCGGCGAATTTCCTTTTTCGTTGGCCGTTCTCCGATCAGAACTCTCAAACGGCCTGTGGCAACTTGAAAGTCACCAAGCGAAAACGTTACGAATATGTCTTGGTAGATTGACAGACCAGCCCCCCACAGTCTGGCAGCGAGTTTTGTCATATCCGCCAAGACCGGATCAATCTGAAGACATACATCGGGTGGCGTGACTCAAACGGTCGGATTTGTACATATAAGTAGGCGAAGATCACGAGCATTGATTGGACACCTCGTCCGGGCTCACTTTCTAGAAATTTGACAACAAAACCCTGGGGGACGCAATCGACCGAAAGGCCGGGAAAGATGAGTGGAGCGACGCTATCAACGGTCGGAATGTGTCATGTTCCAGAGCATGCATATTTACCCCCGAATCATTCATCCCCGCTCGCGATCCGCTGCCCTTTTAATTGAATCGTATGAAAGGTCAGTGGAATGCGAGAGAACATTCGGAGTGGAACTATACAGTTGTGCGGAGTGGCATCTAAAAATATCTGGCGAGTGGACGACGTTCGGAAGCCCACGCTGCCAGGGACTGCTTATTCAGGTTAGCACTTTAAAGCCATGGGTAAGGTTTCACGGATTAGCATGAGTTCGCGGTGTAGCACACATTTCTCCTTGGAGGTTTCACTAATAATGGGGCTCTGGCTGACAGCTGGCAACATGCCCTATTACGCTCGAGGAAGCGGCGGATCTCCTGTTCTACCTAGAAGGCTAGAACGACGAGTGCCAAAACAGTCTCCGTGCTCTGTGAGTGGTGGCTTGTATGAAATGTGAACTATGTTCAACGAACTAACGGTCACCGCGAGCGAGGATTGATTTCATTGAGCAACTGGATGCGATTCACGGCTCGTTCGATACTGTGCGCTGTGGATCTGACCCATGTATCGAGAAGAACGGAAAACTGAATTGTCAGGGAGGATGCAACTTCGCGCTCATATCAAGGATCTGTGCGCATTAACGCCAAACCGATGTGCGGAAAAGAGGGGCTCCGTAAACCTGCCTGCTTGAGGCTTCAGCGCTCAGCTTCCATTCTGGAACACTATTTGTATGCCACCGGACGCCACTCGCCTCTGTCACATCTCATCTCGTATTGACGGAGAGGTGACTTATACGGTACAACCACCCCTTCCGATTCAGTCACTGTGATGGCATTTGGCCCTACAACAAGTGAGTCGATCAACAGCCGAGATCGGAGTCTCACGCGCTGCCGACATTGGCCTCCAGGAACCATGTGGACCATAATTTGAGACTCTATAGGGGTTAGGTATGAACCTGATGTTTGTACGACTCACGTTGAACTGCTGACATGTTGACGACAAGAGGAGACCCTACAATTGTTCGGAATCAATAGTGCCAGCAAAGCGCCCATTCCGGCGCAGGTGCACGTTGAATCCATATATACTATTAAGTGCTCACCGTCTGACGAACGGTTTTTGCAGATCAGGTTCAGGCCAGCACTCATAGAAGTGTGAATCAAATTCTATGCAACTGCCAGTTGATCGGCTATAGCCAAAGGTGCGGGAGACCACTTCATAACAAAGCCTACCTATGCACCCAAATATACTCGCACCGACGTGTTGGCTCAAACCCCACAGTGTCTGGTGGCTCAAACCCCGATTTCTAATCGACTTCCCGCACGTAAAGGGCGAAGGGGACGCACTGAAACAGTCACAATGATTTATAACACGGCAGATGCTTATGAGGTTGGTGTTTTGAGCTGGCACATGCCAGTGAATCCGGCCACAGTGTGACAATTAAGGGTTGGACAGACGTACCTTGGTGTCGTCGCGGGTAAGGTCGCCGGCCATCTAATGATAAACATGGTATTAACGTCATCAGACCAATTTAGCTCTGAAACCAAAGGCAGAGCATAGGATGACTAGTCGCCACTGCCGGGTCGGGCTTACTTAGTATGAGAGAGCGCTAGATGGTTGCGTTATTTAAGTCTTTAAAGTTCCCTTGTCTGATCACCTGACTACGGTTCCAATGGAAACGAAATGTATTCCCCGGTGCCTGTGGCGAACATGAATGATGGACAGACGCGGCAGTCCGCGGCATGAATTGTTTGCGCGGATATGAGGGTGCGCCCGTGCGGCGTCACTGCCATTTGCCTGTGGGAGGACTCGGGACCTGGATGCGATGAGTTGAGTGCTATGCATGGGGCAACTAACGAACACCGGGTTGGGATCTGAATATGGTATAACTTGCTTCGAAGGGGACCGAACACGACCAAAAAAAAACAAGAAAACTCACAGGGACATTCCCGGAGACCTTCCTTTTTTGCTAGTACCGCCGGCCCGTGTGCACAAAGGGATGGTGTGTACTGCTCGTACAGCACTCGTCCACGGTCATTTCTGACGCAAAACATACAGGGTTATGAATCTGGACCCCGCATAACAAGAGACCGTCGAAGGACTTCGCCAACGTACGTCTCACTGATTCCTATGGTCTCGGAAGCAGTACTTCACGTTGACCTCGTTTCAGGGACTCCATGCCCGCTTTCTCGTAATGATTCGGTCATTCAGACGGCCCTCGCCAATTGACGGGCAGGATGAGAAGCTCGCGGCGATCAACGTTGTATGTAGATTATCATCAACCCATATTCGCTCCGATTCAGGCGTTTTCAAGGCCAACTTAAATAAAACTCCCCGCTGCCGCCCCACCGTCGTTACTCTCCCATTCAAACTCCCTCCCCTGTCATTCACTGCGCACACAATGACGCGTTCCTCTTTCTCCTTCGAAAGGCTTGTTGGCTATTACCCCTCCATTCTCGACGACATCGCCTACTATCTGGCCGTTGACCCATTCCTGGGGCCGCCCGTAAACCTCTTTTCGCTTTTGCTCACGTGCCGTACGCTGTACAACCACCTGTCCATTGCCAACAACAGCGGACTGTACGCGCGCATCTTTCGTCACAAATTTGATTGCGAAGCCATCGAGCGCCGACTATCAGCCGGATGGACATCTGCTCCCTGTTTAGCCCAAGAACTCCGTAGCCGCTTCGTCGCGTTGCAGCACATAAAGCACGGAAACCCCTCCCTTCGCCTCGACCGAGAAGCTCTGTGGAAGGCGTATTTGATGCTACTTGAGAATGACGGTTGCAATGAGAAGCAACTCATCGCTTGGGCAAATCTGCCCGACTGGGTCCTCGGCGTGGTAGCTCTAAGGAGCTCACCTCCGTTAACGAGCACCGGTCGCTCCACACCACATCTATCTGATCCGGAAGGCATGTCTTTGGCCGTATGGCTCCTTTGGATGACGAGTAGCAAAGGCAAGCTTTCTCCGTTATCACCTTTCGTCTCTTCTGATAGGTATCCAGAGAGAGCTGCGGCCGAAGCTGTGACAGTACGTACTGCACTTACGAATGCAATTCTCCCCTTTTTAGTGCGTGGCTATCAGGTAGAGTGTAGCGATGCTTGCTTCTATATGAATGCTGAAATTCCGTGCCCAGTATCCTTCGGTTTTTGCGCCCGATACGTACTTTTACCTGCCTTTATGTGAAGAGCACGACGAATTCACTGGTTTCTCTGGCCCTCTCCCATCTGTCACTCGAATTCATTATCTTGGTCACAAACTTAAGCTCGCGGTACCTCCGATTACGTCCGCCGCTCTGTTGAACTTCGTTGTGCGGCAAGAAGCTTGGCAGGATACGATTCCCCTTCCATCACGCATCGCTCTTCTCCCGGCGACACGGGAGGAGGCAACCGCTCAAGGTCTCGCAACCCCTGCACTGACGCAGGAGGATGTCCGAGAGTTTCATCATCATACTCGTACCCGTTTCTTCCAGCATAACCAAGGCATCACAAGTGAACAGCTTGACAAAGATTGGTTTCGCTTGGTGGCATGCCACACACCGTCGGCTATAGAGCGGCCCCTGAAAGGTATCGTTTATCCTCTTGGCACACTAGTTGGTAACTGGAGCGGCCGCATCTTTGTGGGTTAACCTCATGTTCCAATCTCTACAACGCTCATCTGACGATCCGAACAGGTTCCTGATCTATTTGCATATCTCAACGCGGCTGTGGATCGGCGTATACCCGCTGCTAGCGTGCCACTGGTCCAGCAGAGGATTTCCTGCTCCTTTGCAGAACACCATTGTTTCAGTGACCCTCTTCTCGCTCCGTCACGCAGTGACGGTCTCGGCGAAGATATATTTAACGCTTGGCTCCCCAAAAATTTGGAGTTTACTCGCCGCTCTGTAAGTAAGGTTCACACTAATATTCGCTCATATAATTTATTTCCGCGTGACTCCCAGGACGGGCTAAAAATCTTTGATCCTACTACGGGCAAGAACACGTGGTACGAGACATACCACCCCAATCGCAGGTCCCCTTACTCCACCAGTGCCCGTGAACGGCTCCCCAATGGATCAGACCCCGAGTGGAGCCGCCAAGAAGACTCGGATTCTGTGATGCAGGAAGATTTAGAAGACGCCGATGAATATGAAGACTTCGTCGAGGAATTGCCAAGCGGTGTACAGGATATTATCATCACCGGCGAGGTGGGTTTTTTTTGTCCTTCTTATTTCCGTCCGTTCCATCAACGCTCGGGTACAGACGTGTGAAAGACAAGGAGAAGCTTGGGGTTACTACTCATACATTGGAAGAATTCGGCCTTGGGATGGTTTGGTCGTCTTCCTTCGAATTCCGGTACGTAACGCGTTTGCTCAGCCTGTTTGTTCTCAAGCCCTTATCACGGATCAGATGAACAATCAATATCGCAACACTGGCCGTTGGATATTTAAAGGTTACGTTCATGAACGTAGCCTTGTTGGCCGCTGGCGTGACACCGCAACAGACGAGCACGCGGTCGGCTTCGAGGGCGGCTTCATTCTCTGCCAGGAAGATGAAGTAAACACAGCATCCGTGTCTGCATGACACGGGTATTTACGACTTGGTGTGCGCGTATCTTTGTTGTATCTTGCATAATGGCCGCTGCGCATTAATGATGGTGACCTTACAATAGCTAATGCAGTACATAGATTGGACAATCGGAACTTCCGTCTCCTGTTTCGTTTTGCCAAAAGACTTCAATGGCATATTGGCGGTAGTTCCCTGCCGAACAACATAACGCTTAGAATGCAAGAGGTCATCCCGAGCCTCGGGTATTCGGGTACTTGTGAAGTTGCTTTAAAAGAGTCCCGCTGATCATGATCGTGTGGATCTTCTGGTCGGAGCCTCGTAAGCACGAGTCATGGTGTTTGTTTGATCATCCAAGCGACTACATACCGCGTAGAAGACTCAGGGTCTTCATTCAACCGCTTGGGGTCTGCCAGCGGTGTCAAGTTAACCCCCGCCAGTCCGTCTTTCAATGAACCCCCTAATATTTGCGTGGCCTTCGAGGGTTCCAAAGAAAGCCCGCTTCACGGTGTTCTCCCACAAGACGACTCCTAACTGCTTGGCATATGACAGCACGTATTCATAATCGGCTTGCGAAGCGAAGTCCTTGTAGAGAAAACCTGTGCATATGGACGAATGAATTGATGCACATAAGCATATGACTGAGCATGCCGGCGCGGTGCGAACGGACCTTCCGCCGACTTTAAACGGTTTCTTTCTAGTTCCCACAACCGAATTTGGTCTTGTACCGTCACGGGGAGGAGCGGATTCTGTACGTGACGTACGTAAGTCGGTGCCTCCTACAACGATGCAGTTAGTAAATATCTTACATTCTTCCGCATTTGTGGGTGAGCGTGGGTCGTTAGATAACTGATGATCTGGCACGTTGCAGTCGGTGTATATGTTGATGCCCTGAAATGAATTGGTAACGTACCTGGTCAGCGGAGATACCATTACCCAACGCTTTCCGCACGCTTTCACGCGTGAGCATGCCGACCGCCAAGTTCGGGAAACGGTACTTCATTGTGATAAAGAGGTTGAGAACAGCAATTTCGAGGGGATTGTCTAAAGGTCGACACGTAAGCGTGACTGAAGGAGTCTACGATGACCATTTTACCAGTGTACGCATATACCCTGTAGTTCGTCTCTAGGACGATAAACCCTTGCTGTCCTGCCCCCGTAGTCAGCGCTACAGTTGCCCCGGAGCTTACCCGAGTGGTTCCCGAAGTACTCGATGTCGGTAATGGAGGCGAAAGAGAGGTGAGCGTGGTAGCCAAACGCGTGGGACTGAAACGCTTGGACGACGCCTGAGATCGGGTGAGGCAGGTTCGCAAAGAAGGATGAATGGCTGGACCTTTCTTTGCCAGACAAGTCCGTAATCTCGAAGGTCTTCCAGCATGGCCTTTTGTGTTTCACTCAGTGGGTCCGTGGAATATTCCTGGTATCAAAAGGGTATTCACCGACGTTAGTAGTGATAACAACTAGAATGGTATAACTCACACGTCCAAGCTCCATCGTCGAAAGCATGAAGAGAAAGCTAAGAACTTCCACCAGGTCCATTTGTCTCTCCTAGTGCCATGTACACACAGTCAGAAGACGAGAGGTGTGCGGACCGTCGAACATACCTCTGCCATGTGCAAATACTGAAGCAAGAGACTCCACAACTGATCATGCGGTGAGTGCAGAAGAAATTGGAATCCTGAAGAGGTGATCTGAAGGGGAGAACCGCTGGAATGTATGCGTTCTACAGTTACCGTGCAATCTGGTTGAAGGCTCACTGGACACTTTTCATCAGCTCGCTACGCTGGAGCAGATACAAAACGCCTTGTGAGGGTTTCGTTGGGAGTTGACCTTGACCAGATGACACCATATAGTGAAGAATAGTCTGGATAAGTGACATGGAATGAGTACATGCTGAAATTCAAACCTGACTACTCACCTCCCACCTTTCCAAGGCATAAGCATCGAGGGTGTCGATATCGGTGGAGTGTCTCTTGTCATCCTTCTCTGCCGGTACACCGAAACTACCGGTAGTACCCCTAGATACCATTCTCAGTCGACATAATCTCAGGGTTCTGCGCACTCACCCTCCCGTAACGGCCTGCCTCAAGCTTGATTTGAAGGTTGAATTGAGCGCGAGTTTTGCTGGAGAATTTTGAATGATATGCAGTCCGATCATCTCCGCCAAAGCGTCATCATATAGTCTGAAATAGTATGAACGCGAACTCTGAGTACCTCTCGCTCGAAAACAAGGTTGCACTGACTTTCTTCCCTCTGGGACAACCCAGGCAGTCATCGTACTCATCGGAATCGTGCTCTCTAGCCATAACAAATTCATGATGAGTTGGCGCTCTAGGGGTCCGAGTAGACTTGCTGTGTTTCAATGCTTCGTTCCCTGGTTGCTCGAGCGACAAGACCTACCGAAATATCGACAGGCATGATGATGGACGTTGGTACAAGCGCGTCAACGTGTTTTGGGATTGTGAACGTAAGAACGGCAATAGCGCGTGAGGGACATTCTCGAGGGGAGAGGCGACAGATGACTGTTCTTCAACAGAGGACATTTGTTTTGCTCAGGGATTTCCACCACTCCTGAAAACCCAACGGATGTGGGCTAGGGTTAGGGTTACAAGATATTCCCTGCGGCCGACCTTCGTCAGAGACGCCCGTCAGAGCCACCCACTGGGATGCCCTTTTCTTCGTCCGAATCGCACTCACTTGAGGATTCGTCTAGCTCGCATTCTTTTATTCCACCAGATCTCACGGGACAAATCACAAACTTTGATAATCAATATTGTGCAGCAGGAGGCTTCGGTGATGTCTATCGATGCCAATACCATAGTGAATGTGGAATAAAGGAGGTCCGAGTCTTCTGATTGTCTTACTCAAAGACCTCTGAATCTGACCCCAGGTTGCTGTGAAAACGTTTCGGTTTGAGTTTATGGTAGAAGAAGACATAGATGGCAGATCCAGTAGGGTATGTACAATACATTTCTTCTCATGTTGCAGTTAACTTGACTGGCTTCCAGATGATACGCCGAGAGCTTGGAATTTGGAGGAGGTTAAGCCACCCCAACATCGTTCCATTTCTAGGAACCGTGTCTGGGTTTGGTAGATTTGGAAATGCCTCTCTAGTGTCTGCTTGGATGCCCAATGGAACTCTGCAAGATTTCTTACTGAAGTATGACGGTAAGCTCACAGTTGCTCATCGGCTTCAATTCGTAAGTACATGTGTTTTTCATCACCTCACTTCGGGCTTCTATTCCGGATATCTTCAGATGCTTGGTATCGCCAATGGACTACAGTATCGTATGTAATCAGCCCATCCTATGAAATTTCGTTAAAAAACAACGCGGACAGTACATTCACTTTCGATTGTTCACGGTGATCTCACTTGCGTAAGTCTGGCAGACGTACCCCTCTCCTTTTATGCCTCATTGTATGGCAGACCAACGTGCTTCTCGATGAAAAACACAATGCGCGATTGACCGATTTTGGTTATGCTTCCCTTGTTGGAGAAATACCAGAGGCTTTGGCTTACCTCCAGGCATCCACCTTGCGACCTGGTGCTGTGCGCTGGGCTGCGCCAGAGTACTTTTTCTCGAATCCCGAAGAAACGGTCCATTGCACAACCAAGAGTGATGTCTATTCTTTTGGAAATATTACGCTTCAGGTATTCTCTGTCTGATTGGCTCAGAGTCTATTCTTATCATCATGTAGGTGTTGTCTGGTAAGCTCCCATGGTCGGAGTTTCGACGTGATGTAGTTGTTGTGCTTCACTTGGCCCAAGGCGATAAGCCTCGCCGGCCACAGTCCCATCCGATCGATGACCAGCATTGGCATTTCATAGAGCATTGCTGGTCGCCGGTTCAGGAGAGACCCTCCGCTGAACAACTAGTATCATGCATTCTAGATTTTTTGCGATCCTACCCTCATCCGCAGCCTGTTTGCAATCTACTAGTGTCATCGGAAAGAAGTAGCCCGCAATCTACTTTGAGGGGCCCTTTGTTGTCACCACCTAACATCGGGCAGTTCTCGGTTGATATCCCTTGTACCTTTGAGGATTTGCACTCAGTGGCTCCGAACCGGCATGATCAGTCGCCAGCCGTTGGAGGCTTATCACCTCCGAGAATAGTTCAGTGTCCACCTCAGCTCATTCCAGACAGCAATTCGTCGACTCCCCCACTTCTCCCCCGGAAACTCCGTACATACAGTGGCTCAGAGGATGATCACGGTAATGGAGCGGCCTCACGAGCTAGTCGTTTCCAACCTACTCTGGAAAACCACAACCAAAGTAAGTTTATTGTTACTGTCTCATTTAAATTCCGGTTTCTATTCTTGGGATGCCAACCTCTTCTCTGTGTTAGATGGTCTAGCTGTAACCCCTGACACTTTTGATACCGACACCGTGTTTCCAAAACGTCCCCCTCCTGCGCACAGCAAGTCTGGTGCTGCATCCCCTCCATTCTTGAATACCTCCTTTATTGGACAGGACCAACTCAATAGCTACCCCTTCCTATATCCACCTTCTCAGCAGCATTCCGTCCACCATCACTCACAGAAGACCACAGCTTTCGGTCTTCACGATCGTGGGGCGGCTTCTGGGTCGCGTGATGAAAGAGGTGGAATCTGGAGCTACTTGTCCAGTCGCTTTAGTCAACACGCACAAAAAACGCCTGCAAAATTCAACCCACAACCCAACCCACGACCCATGATGCAACAGCCCCCAGACTTCTCTCCTCCGTTCTATGAATCCCCCTCATTCGGCTACCTAACAACCTCCGCCTTCTCACTCGCCAATACGAGTTCCCAGATTTGTGGGGTTGCTAATCCTGCGGCGAGCCGAAACTCGGCAACGGAGTGTGAAGATGGCGGACTCTCACCCCTTGGAATGACCCCCCGAGGCTTCGTTCCTATTCTGGGTGGTCCACCCCTTGCTATGTCGATTCCACCTCAAAGTCAACGTAAAGCCCCCCTTAGATCACGTGGTGGTAGCGATGCGACTTGGAGCGCATCGTCCTCCAACCGCCCCAGTCCGTACCCCAGCCCGTCCACGGGTCCGCGTATCCGCTACGAAGACCTTAGCCACCCCACACTCAGTGGTCCACCACTCCAACTGCCCTGTCCAGATTCTCTCCAACCCAACAACAGTAGTCTGACCACCGTCCGCGTCGAGACCGTGACATGCGAACGCACTGCTAGTGCAAGTCATCGTCGCAGGAAGCAAGATACCAACTATTTGTGCCCCGTGCCAGGCTGTGGCAGTACGTTCACAAGAAGTTTCAACTTGAAGGGTACGTTGTTCAATTCGAACGTGTTGCTTTACCCCATGTACTTACAAACTTATTAGGTCATATGAGGTTCCACGACGAGGAACGCCCCTTCCAGTGCAAGTGGCCTGGCTGTGGCAAGGGCTTTGCTCGACAGCATGACTGCAAACGTCACGAGCAGTTGCATTCTATTCACCGTCCCTTCACTTGCGAAGGGTGCAATAAGACGTTCGCTCGCGTGGATGTTCTGAATCGGCATCGTGAGTATCCTTGTTCGGTCCATGATGACGACTAATCGCCTATCTCTATTCAGTAAGCTCCGAAGGTGGCGCCGAGTGCCAGCGCATTTTAGATGCTTTCAAGGACTCGGAAGGGCCACTGATTCCCAAGGGAGAAGAGGAGGCATGGCCTGGCACGAGTGGTCTAATACCTGATCACGTTGATTCGTCTCTTCTACCGCAAGTCACCCTCAGTGTCGATGTTATCTGACGCGCATCAAGATAATATTCGTCCATACCGATGTTGATTCGATGGTCCACCAGTTGCTACCCGCATTCGTATACCCTTGCTCGTCGTGCGTGCTGTACATCGTTTTCCTTATTTTTATTATTTGTTGCTCTTCTCTTTGGCTTGTTGTCGATGTTGGATTCTTGTTGCATAACTCATCGTAGATACCTGTGTGCATTAGTTAGCCTAGCATATTTATGTCAGTGGAACGCAAAATATTGGAAAGTCTATACTCGTAACTGCCATACATGCGCGATTGTTCTGCTCCTTATCATGTATTGGTCTCACCCAGTAAGCTTGCATGGCTGAGGGTGCAATGTCAGATGCCTCAGATCTGAAGATTTGAAAGCTAAGCCAGAAATCGCCGGTGCGTTACGGGTGGAAGGGGACTATGGTTCATTCTTTCACTCTGTCATATCGAGAGGCATAACTCGTCCAGGTTGCAGTCGATCACCGAAATCGTAGATTCATAAAATCATGAGAAATTTCATTACAGGGTCGTGAAAGAAAACTTGTATATTGTATAAAGAGCTTGAAACGAAATACGTGCGTCGTATACTCACCCTCTAGGGGTTCTAACCATCTTCGTCTGGGAGGTCGTCATCGAAACCCAACATGGTTTCGTGACGACTGTCTCGCCGCAGACTTGTCGGAAGACACTTTGTGCTGACCTCCCTTTAGGTGCCGCTTGAGGGAGTCTTCACGAGCAAAGAACACGCCACACTCAGCACAGTGTACTCTCCCCTTGAGATGAACCGTCAAGATATGCCGCGCCAGACTTTCTTTATTCAACACCGTCCCGCATTGTTCCCAGAGACACGTTTCACGCGCTTTCTCTTCGCCAGGTTTGATACCATGGACGTGCTGTAAATGGCTGGCGACGCTACGCCTGTCGGCCGCGACGCGCGTTTCACAGAGTACGCCGTTGGTAAGCCACTGGCATTCAAAAGATCGAGGCTCGCGATACGGTCCATAACTTGGCTCATTGTACGGAAAGGCAGTAGATTGGATGGATGACATGGCATGGCGTGTTGTCAACGCGGTAGATGGTTGTGGATCAGCGTGCGCGTCAGGAACACAATCATAATCCGCCAAAGCACCGAGAAAGCCGGGGGCGGAGAGACCTGTATCCCTATCTGGAGAAGATGCGCATGTGTCCATGCTCCCGTCAGAAACGTGCCGCATCCATGTGTCATACTGCCCCGCGTTTTGGTAGGAGTGGGTGAGCGTCGGAGACAGTGAGTGGGGGATGCTCGGGATGCCGGAGGGGACAGAGGGGACAAGCCACGGTTCGTAATCGCGATTCCAGCCACAAAGACGTCTGTACGGTATCTGGTGCCGGGTATGCAGCGGGGAAACGGCCGCGCGAGTCTCGTGAGTCAAGTTGGAGCTCCCGCTCCACTGTGACTGACACGGCTCGGGATTGGAAGTCATGGTGAAGTCTACATTCCCCGTCGCATTGGGAGTGTGCAGACTCCCATACGGCAAATGTCCTGTAGAAACTGCGAACTGCTCTGTGGTGGTGGAGGAAGGCAATGGAGAGAAATGTGGGTGGGCAAGCAAGGATTGTGGCCCTGTAGCACACTGCCCAGAACTGTCAGAATCGCGAGGACAGGCAGGATCATCAGCACAGTTTTCGCAGTCAACATCAAGAGTGGTACTCACAGACAATTGTCCATTAGATGGTCATATTCCCAGGGGAGTTGATTATCTGTAAAAAACTGCTGTATCGACCATGCTTGTTCGTCAATGTTATCCATTCATGTAACCACTTGCAAGGAAAAGGCGAAAGTTGGAGATCTGAGGTTGGAAATCGAAACCAATCCTATTTCCTACCTTTATACTCGAAGAACACTGGAAACGAAAGGACGGCGCGCATTGGCATCAACAGCGTCCTTTGGATGATTCCAGCTCGATGCAGAGGCCCAGCTGAGGGGTCTTACCATGGACTCGGAGACGCTTGCAGAGCTTGCCAACCTTACCGAGAAACTGACAGGAGTTTCGGCGTTCGAAGTTCACTGCAAATACCGGGAGTGCACACCACATTTCTCAGAACAAGGTATTGTCTAACCGCCTACCACCAAGAGATGATCGATCAGTAATCGATAAGATATTTCGAGGCCGATGTTCAACATTCTAGGTATCATCATGGACAAGGGCCAACAGGGGCCACTGACAGCTCGGAGTGGACACAACCCAGACGCACCGCAACTTGGTGATGACGCCACATGCCGTTGACGGCTGTCACAGAGCCTGCCAAGCAAGTTGCCGCCGAGACACGGATAAGATGATCATAGCAGGTTTCTGGAGCCCAAGGAGTACCGCATGATCTGCCAGAATCGAGCATTACCTAATTATCTGCCACTGAGAGATCAATGATACTGTCGGACCTGCCGCTGGCTATCGGCGATCTAAGTTGGCTTGGAGTTCAACCTTTCAACCATCATCATGATTGGCACAAAGGCCGACAGGAGCAGACAGTATTTAGGGACCTCCAATCGTGTCCATTTCAGGCATTCTATTAGTCGCCCGGAAGCCACTTGCTGTGTTATGTTGGCTTGATCGCAGATCACCGCACCACACGGTGACATATGTAGCAAGCTGAACGCCCAAACGAATCCAATTATTAGCTGTGCAGGCGTCTGTTGTTCAAGTTGGAGGGCACCCCGCAGCATCAGCAGTACTTCAGCACGCCCTGAGTGCAACCCAGAAGCGGCAGTCCCTACACGGTAAGATCAGCACACTGCCCAGTGGAGTCCCTTCTTTCGGGAACGAAATGTAGTAGGTTGTGATATTTCGAGGGCGAAGAAGACAATTCAGTGTACTCTTAAGATCATACAGTATATATGTATATCTCGTGGGGGTAATGAGAATTTCCAAAGAGATGAAACCTGTCTCCACAATTTAGCTCACGATTTATTTAAATGAGTCGCTAATCACTTACCAATCAACAGTTTCTCCATCAGGCGGCAGTGGTGTTGCAGGTCGCGCGGTGTGCGTCCATTACCCCTCTGCGCGTGAACAAGGCGCCGCATTTCGGGCATGGCCAGCGGTATTCAAGATGTTTCTCTTGCACGTGTCGAACGATGGTGGCTTTGCTTAGTTCGTCACCGCAGTTACCCCAGTGGCACGTGAGCCTTGGAGTACCACCAGCTCCGTGAACATCTTTCAGATGTGAGGGAATATCCTCTCCAGGAACTAGAGCACCGCATGATTGCCCATTCGTGGTCCATTTACAGATGTACTGCTTCAGCCCCAGGCCAATAGCGACCAACTGGCACGCTTCCTAGACAAAGGGACATGTTCAGCACGTTCCTCGAGGGGAAAACGACAAATGCATTACATCGTCACCGAATGAGTTATTGAACTGCATCTCGATAGGTTTCAGAGAGTACTTGCGTAGAGTAGCTGATACGAACAGAACGTTCTGGGTGTTTGATAGCGAGATGACCTTCCATGCCCATTCCTTATATCTAGGTGCTAGACACCTTCACTGACAAACCATCGTGCTTGACGTTGGCATAGTTCCCGACGAACCAACTGCCAGGCGTTCGGAGAATCGTGGTACCGAATGCCGCTCAAGTATCGGAAGTGGACGTAGAATAATGAACAGGGCAATCTAATGGGATGGACTGCAAAGCCCCAATGGTGAAAGGATCAGCTGCATCGGGTGCATCGGGTGCATCGGGCGATCTTTGACTTGTGAATGATGACGTATGTGAAGCACATCGAATCCCGATAGCGGTGGATAGTACGCCAAGCGTCAAATGACCACAATGGAGAGAAGGCAAACAAGGAAACCTGTCTGAAATTAAGCTTTCGTGAGCTCCGTTAGTAACATTAAGCCATGCATTCGATTGGTTTGATGGAAAACATTCGGAACCGCGAGGAGAAAAGGCTCCAACGCGTCGTCTCGGTCTCTAGTCCAGACAACGGACGAATGACGAATGAACTGTCGCAACCATGAATCTTCACCCGGCCGAATATGTATCACTTCGGAATCCGTTGGCAACGGAAGCTGGAAGAGACAAACGGGCGTCGACAACGACCTATTAGTTATGCAGCTTGAAGGGCAAGATCTCGATCAGAAGGGTTCATGTAAAGCTCCTGGAACTACATTGTGAGTTTGTGACTGCGACTTACGGGCCAGGATCATCCATTAAAGCTAGAGTACATAAATGCTGTGCATGTTATGTAGACCGTCTTTTGAGCCAGCTCGTCACAGGATTGGAACTTGCTAACATCTCCCAACCCAGGGACGTCGAGCCTTACCTGTCCCAATCGCAGAAATTTCCAGAACGTGTGGCAGATGCGGCAACGATGTCGAAGACGTCAAGTGAATAATAAGTATGGTAAGTCTTCGCTAGTAGGTGGCACCGTGGCAGCAGACTTCGATGTGCCTGCGGCAGAGTCGTCCATACAAGTCATCATTAATTGGGAACATACAACTTGGTCGCCGTTTTCCACGAACCCCGAGCGCTGCCTGAGCGTTTGAAGGCGATCAAGGGTCCTCGGACCAAGGAGGTGAAACAAGTTAGGGATGTCGCGCAATCGGGATACTCGGGTGACTCCGAACAGTGCGAGTTCGACTCAGTCAGACGCGTGGTTGCACGGTAGTTCGAAAGTCCCGTTCAAGTTGAACGTTAACCCGGTCACATTCCAACTAAATTTATGCAACCGCACCCTCGACGGCTCGCCTCATTAGACACCAGACTTAGGCTAGCCGCGTCCAACAGTGCTCATTTGTTCAAGTTGTTGTATGGTATGATCATGCGATATCACTATCCCAGGCCCGCGCATCCAAACCGTGCCTAGCGTCAAGCATTCTGGCCAATCTATCATACAGCATGTCCTTGCCTTCCATTCACTCATGCCAATTCAAATGGCATGCTGTAGGCTATACTGAATGGCAGGAAGATCCGGGTCACCACTGACTCACCAGAATCGGCGGACATGCTCGCCATGCTCTGAAGGTGTAATGCTGACTCAGAGGCAGATTTGGTTTCATTTTAAGAATGGGTTGGTAATACCTCTACCTCAGAGTTAGTTGCTACCCGACGCAATCGCAGAGAGTGGCCTTCTTGCATGTGCCAAGCCTTGCTGTGCTGCCAAGGACACGGGGGATTCAGATTGTTATAGTGCCCACGATCCCGCGGCATAATGCATGGGGTGGAGGTTGGCAGGAGCAAGGTTTTCATATAAGACCGGTAGGCTACAGTTATAACCATGATTATTTTGGGGTTCCAGCATGTACATACTTTGAGATGTCTGGTCAAACCCAATTTTGGGGTTAGGATTTGCAATAGCGGAATCGACCCCGACGCGCAAGCAGCGAATTATTACACAGCAAACGTCTTGAACCACTACCCTTTGGTCTGGACGCTGCACCGTGAAATATTGCACTCAGTGTCCACGACTACACGATGTCACTGTCCATCCATACAGCAGCTCAGAAGAGTTTGTCCTCCGTGCTGAATGTGACCCTTTGGTAATAATCCACCGCGTGTAGATCAACTTTCATTAGTGCGGGCCCTTGTTACTGAAAACCCAAAGCTTATCAACGAGATCGATGCAGTGAGCCCCTTTCCCCATAGCCTTGGCCCTACAGCCAACTTGACGGTCGCAGGACGGTCGTACACCGTTGCATTGGGCAGCATCCGTCGGTGCCGCCGAGGTCGTGCGTTACTTGATCGAGCAAGGGGCAGATGTCACCAAAGTGGACGGTAGCAGCTGGGCGGCACTGCACATAACAGGTTTGATCATCCATAGTTGGCGTCTCAATGATAGCTTATCTTGATTTCGTGTAGTTAGCGCTGGCCACGAGGAAATCGTTCAAGAACTTATCGGCGCCGGGGCAGACGTAAATCAGAAGAATGATAAAGGGATCACCCCATTGTACGATATACCGGAACTGTCACTTTGCTTTTCTGATACCGTTCGATCGATAGGCATTACGCGGCTTCTAAATCGCGTATAGAGGTGAACTTTCTGGGTATTCAGTGACTCCACATTTCTAATGTTTGGTGTCCATTTTGTGATCCAGATCGGAAGATACCTGATTCAACGAGGTGCAGATGTGGGTAAATCTCGCCGTAAGGCTGTGTTCCGGGGCTAACGATCATAGATCAATGCGAGGGATAAATCCAACCAATTACCGCTGTCAGTGAAGTCATTGTGAGATGGCTTCCACTTGGCTCACATGCTCTATTCAGTCATCGAGCTGCCACCACCGGTTCCACCGGATTTATCTCGCTTCTTCTGCATCCCCCAGAAGGCGTCACGACAAAGCCTCGCCTGAATACAGGTGATCGAGTCGGTAAATGAACTTCGACTATAGAACGTAACATAGGGTAACCGCTCGTCACCAGGAAACACACCGCTTCATTTGGCCATGGAATCTGCTCACGCTGAGGCTGCGGTGCTTCTGATCGAAGCTGGCGCTGATCGCGGAAGAGTACGCACTTCCTACCGTCTCACCCCGTTCCCAGATCTCTGCTCACGCAAGATGGTTGTTACAGCCCAACGTCGAAGACATAACACCTGAGGATGTGGATGGCGTTGGTGGTGAGGAACAGAGGAGAGTGAAGGCCTACGTCGTCGATCGTTGTGGTCTCCCGTGAAACGCAATAGTGTAGGATCTCGAATTGCCGCATGCATCTGTAGTTGTATGTGTGATCGCGGATCATTCTTTTCTGGTAACCTTTTCGTTCATTTTGCGGTGCAACGCCAAGAACTGAGGGGACGCGCCTCCAAGAAGTCCTTTTCTTCCAAGTTCAGATTCTAGATAGTCACAGAGGCTTAGGGACGACATTCCCTTTTGCTAAAATCCTCTGATGAATCGGTAAAATAGGAACGAACGCAACCTACAGAGGTACCCCGAAAAATGATGAGCTTACAATACCATAATTCGATATAGTATATCTATAATGAATCGAAAGACATTTTTTAAAAGCCGAGAATTTCCCCCACACGGAACCACATCACAGAGGCCGTTTCGGGAGAAGCTTGATGACCCGATGCCGTTTCACCTCCAGCCCTTCCTTCCCAAAGTAGCGCTCAGAGTCGAACGACCAGTGCAACGAGCCGACGATCCAATTCTGCAACCCTTCAACGTATATCGCGACCTGCTTATCAAGCTCTTCACCCCACGAAGGGAGCATCGCGCGGTTATCCTCGAAGCGCTGAACCGTCCCCTTGCAAAGTGCACCGACATAGTCTACGGCACCTTGGAGATCTAGCCCCTGTTCTCGCATGAGGACGACGATCATGTTATGGGTATCGCGTCGAGATTGTTCGACGTTGTAGGAAAAGATATCCTAAAAATAAATGAAATCAGCTTACAAAAGGGCGTCTAAAGGGGGGATGGCATGATTTACGTTGGACCATGTGACGAGGTCGTTGGTGGCTTCTTCCATTGCCATGATCACCGGGTGTGACATGACCTCATCAGGCAAGTCAATACGGGCAGCGTATTCGATGAGCGCAAAGCAAGGCTTGCAGCCACTGGTATCTCGCCTGACGGTGATGTACGATTCGAGATCTGGGACGCGTCCATTGGCGCGATCGTCCGATTGTTTGGCGACGGCGATGAAGAACAGATCCATCGTGTGGATGAACCGCTTCGTGCATCCGGGACCACCGGTCTGGATGAAGCGGCTGAAGAACCTAATCCATTTCGAAATCAATTTTCAGACACCACAGAAGCACAGAGGCGAAAGAAAAAAACCCACGACTTGGACATCAGACCCCCAAGCTTGTTAGTCTCAAAGTGAATGGGATCGCGAAAAGCGCCGATGCAGGATTCCCGCATTCCCCACGTGTCCGTCACGTCAAATTCATCCAACCAGTCGTCCATGTTGAACAACCAGTTCATGAAATCTGAGCAGACACGAAGGTGAAACGCGTCGGCGTCTGGGTAGCAAGATGCGGTGAGCTCTCCGGCTTTCAGACCCATGAACTTGGTGACGCGGGGCTCAACGAGCCGGGCCCCTTGCAGCAGCCATTGTTCGGAGGCACGAGCGACGTTGTAGCAATGAGGGCTGAGGCGTAGGGGATAGTGGCAGTCGGAGACGAGGTCTGGGAGGATGAAGTCGGTGAAGGAGTGCTCAGAAGCATTTTCGTAAGTCGCAGTGGGAGACATGTCGAATGATCGAGGACGGGGGAAAAAAACGACCGGAATGCTAGGCTATATGATAGAGAGCCAGACAAGGATAACAAATAGTGAGACATGTCAAGTTGTTTTATACCTTTTTGTCTGGACGCTAAGTCCAGCTGACGTGACTATCGCTCAGGGCAAGTCTCGAGGCTCCAGAAACTGTGCTGTCAAGCTGTCATAACGGCAAACAAACCAACTGAAGACAAGATATACAATTGACCGAGATCAAAACAAGATGTCCTTGAAATCCTAGAGTGCTGCGTACCGAGATTGTCGGGGGCAGTTTGGTGCCCGTTCACAGCCGAGATAAGAGAGAGCGCCTTATGTGAGTTCTGTATGGTGCGGCAGATTTGAAAGAGTCGACCTTGTTCTGCACTTCCGCTCATTGCATGGCAATAGGCCGCGGATATTGAAAATGTGTAAAGCCATTGAGCTCACCGCGATCGATACACGGTACTTCACCCTAAGTTCAAGGTTCAAGGGGGAGAGACGGCGAGCGACGGGAACGGTAGTCAAACCGGCACACACGTGTTCGCCGTCATGAAGCCTTGTACACGGTACTCAGATCTGATCTATTGTACAATCTACGCACTTTTTTATGTTTTGTTCGCCGGCCGGACAATAGCTCGGATCCGAGTCAATTTTCAATGTTTGAACTGCATTGATGCCAATCGAGTCTGGTATCTGCGATGAACGTAGGTTATGTAACCGGGAGAGCCGCACCTGAAAAGATCGTCTGCGTTCCTCGCGAGTGCCGGCTCAAGGTCGCCGCATCGGCACACGCGACACGGTCATGCTACGACAACCTAGAGTCGAATCTGGGGAAGTAGGGCGAGTCGCGGTGTGTCCGCAAGCTCCGCAGAGTGCCTTGTGTAGGATCGCCGAGACACCCTGACTGAAACCATAATGTTACCTATCTAGCAGGAACAATCAGTGCATAGCGCCGTGCGCCGTGAGCAAATGTGAAAAAGTCTGAACCCAGTGTGACTCATTATTGTCCCCACAATAATGTCGGTTTCATATCAAGTGCTTGGTTACATAATACGGGCTCTTTTCTTTGTGGACTCGCAAGCAACGCGGAGGGAACGATCATGTCCTCCTCAGCGCTCCCACTCAAACTCACCCCTGCATCAACACCAGCGCGGCCCACCCCCACTTCCGAGGTGGCGTCTGGTGCGAGAACACCAACGAAGCAGCCAGTGGCCGCCAACCCTGGCGAAATATCCAGCCCGCACGAATTGACAGCGTTCGTAAGTGCACATCAACGGCGACCCTCTGTCTTGAGTCATTGATAAACAAGCCGTGTTCCAGGTAGAAACGCTATTGGAGCAGCTCGATGCCAAGTTTGATGAGATGTCGTCGCAGATACTCGATCGGAGTTAGTCTCCCTCGCATTTTGTCCGCGTCGCCTGCACACTCTGACTGACGCCCTTCCAGTGGCACAAATGTCTAACCGTGTTGACGCGCTTGAGAACGCGATCCAGGACATCATTTCCGGAGATGTGACCACTCCGAGTGCTTCCCCTACACAGTACCCTCCAACCCCTTTACCGCGGCGAACTGCAAGTGGTGTGTCATGAGTCTTCGCGACTATTGGTTCCGCGCGTACACTGTTCTTGCTTGCATTGAGATCCTCTCAGGTCTCGGACACTTCTGTACTAATCACGATCGAATCATAGTCTATACCGCCGTTTGTTTATAATTCCAGTCCCCGAACAGATCTGATGTTGCGGCACATGTCTCAGCACCAATGCCGGGCTTCCCGGTTATCGAGGCCGACAAAGGTACACATCAACTAACAACCTCCGATTACGATGCCAAGTCGAGAATTCTACTTATACTGAAGTCCCTGAGACAAAGTTTGCCATCGACGAAAAGAATCATCATCTCCCCTTCCCCACACCGAATCTCTAATCTAGACCCGGCGCCGTCGGGCCAGTCAGGCCTGGAGTCAGCACTCGTCGTTGGGGTACACTGCCGGGAGCCCCCCCACCGAGCATTGACGACAACATTGCACCCAGCGGGTTGTCGGGTTGTGTTTTTGGTGGCGGGATAGCAAAGTACAACGTTGCGATTTCGATCAGTGCCTAGACCCATCGATTCTCGTGAGTTGGATCAACATGCACCTAGGGTGGTAATTCGCAGACTTACGGCACGGACCTCCTTGCTGGCAAGGACACCGCCCCTTGATTGATACGTACCGCACAATCGGACCCAGCTTTCGCGCATGATTTTGTTCTTTTCAGCGTTCGCTCGCTGACACGCCAACACTGCAAGTTGGCAAAAGTTGAGGACATTGTCGGTGGTCAGTACAACTTCGCTCGAATCGGTGACTTGAAGGGGCGAGATATCCAGTGTAGATGCCAGAGATGGTCGCGCAGTTATCATTTTATTGACGAATTGGACGATGAACGTCCGAGCTGCAAGAATATTCCCATTCTCTAGGTATCTGTGTACAAAAGAAGTTCAGCCTCGGCGTGTTTCACTTAATGGTAAAAGGAACCGACGGAAGGGTACCACGGAGGGCAAAGTTTCCTGGTATACCACCGAGGGCGGACCAATCCACCATTACCTGTGCTAGAAGACGAGCACTATCTCTCTTTCCTGACGCCAGGAGATGGGGTTCCGCTGCATCATATGCCCCGCCTATTCAAGGAAAACAAAATATTGTCAGATAGGGTAGACAGGGTGAACGTCCCGAGAAGAGTGCTACGGTACCTTTGTAAAGCAGTTCGCCGATGTAATGGTGAAGATCGGGATCGCCAATGGGATATGTGCCATGTTTAGCTGTCCACCTAGTCACGATGCGTGAGCACACAGAAGATCCAAGAACGAAAGACATCACAAACGCGACCGCTCTATCGATGATCGTCTTTCGCCACGCCCCTGAAGAGCCGGTGAGCGCGATCAGTTGCGTTACCCTCCCTAGCAATTCGGTGTGAAAGTCAACAACAAAAAATACCAAGATCCGTAGCATCGATGGACGGACCTCTTGATTCGTCAGACACGCTCTCCCCCTTGCTTTCGTATACATCCAACAGAAACAGTGCGAGATCCGTTCCGCTACCTTGCTGCCCGGACTTGAGCATTTCCCTTGCGGACTGGAAAAGCACATCAATCGCGGTGTCGTACTGTCCCGCTTTAGAGTAACGGGACGCAAAGGTGCGCGCTTTTTGATGAGCCTCGTAGGGTTGCCCTCTGGCGACTAATGGTAGGATCGCATTCAGTGCGCGAGAAGACGAGGCTTCGGGAGGCATTCTGTACGGATGTGGACAAGAATATTATAATTGCTATATATGATGGCGCGTCGGTCATAGTATCAGGGTATTAGAAGTCCCGAGAGGGAGACCAGTGGCACTGCAACTGCCATGGGTGATACGTTCAAGTGTGTTCTACGAAACGATAATGTACAGCATAGCACCAGTGACTAGCAATTGGAATGATGCACAAGTCACGGAATGCTGTACGCCAGCCAAACTTCCCTAATCTGTGGATCGGCGCCAACCCAATCCTTGAGAAGCTCCGCGACGGCAGTCTTGACCACCCATCCAACAAGAATGACCATCGTCGTGAACATGGGATGGCAGTCCAACACGACTGTGCGTACACTTTGAGTCAGCCAGCCTGGGGCTCTTATGGTTAGGAGAGTAATATACCTCGAAGACCGAAACCTGCAGCCAAACCACCGAGCACGTTCCGCACCACCCATTCACGATCGAGCTTGTCCTCGTCCCAAATTTCGAGCGCGCCAAGTATCCAAGGGTTCTCGTATGGTGTATCAAATCGATACGGACCCTTTCCTGGCAGTAACAACGATGGACGCCAAATCGTAAGCAGAAAGAGTAGGAAAGATTTCGTAAATGACGAGTAGATGATTGCTAGTGGAATATGTGACATTCTAAGAACAAACAAAATCAGACGTTCGACATCGCGTTAGGACGTGGACCCCTCACTTGAATTGCTGGCGTATACCAGATACCTCGCTGGAACGAGAAGCCTTCCAAGATCTAATCCAATCAGAGAGTCCGAGCACAATATACGAGGCGAGCACCACACCCGCGTGAAACGCGACCGTTTCTGCCACAGCATGATCCATTGAACGAAGCAACAAAACTCGGGATAACGGACCTATCAAGCAAGCCACGAGAATGCGCAGAAAGACCTCGTTTGTATCAGTGCTCCATTGCGAGAGGTCTGCAGCAATTTGCGGATCTGAGATCTCATTATTAGACATCTCCAGCAAGCATTTGCATTGGGACATACTAAGCTGAGCCCAACGTATAACTAACGTTCCGTGCATTAGATGGTGAAGAGAAGATGATAGTACGTTACCGACAAGCGTCGACCAGCACTAATCCACTTCCAAGCTTCAGGATATGTAGCCATCTGGCCTACCTTGCGATAGTGTGAGTAATGGCCGCGCGATGGGTGAACAAGCAACCTTTTCCCTGATGAGAGCCTTTTGCCGCACAGTGTCGATGGCCGTCGCGTCTTCCCCAATGACGGTCACGTTCGCGTCCTTGGGTTGAGCATCGGGAACCTTGGTCTTCTCATACGCTTTACGCGGCTCGGACCCCCTGTTGTACAGTAAATGCCGATAGACGCCTCTCTTCAGTAGTATAAGGTCAAGAAGCAGCGTGAGCGTATCATGCTCCACGTAGGGATCCGCAAAGGTAAGGCATTTGCTCTGTGATTGGTTTCAATTGACGTCCCCACCATTTGGATAGCACTAACGCATTGTTCAAGGCGCAAGTTGTAGGCGGACTCGTAGACGGTATAAAGATGAGATATTGGTTGTGCGCAAGTAATGCAGATGGCCATTCGGAAATCAGCAAGTTCATATTAGAGTTCTGGTAAAGGAGAACCGACCGAGTAAGCGTGAGAATTTTCTTTCTTGAATTCTCTTCCCCCATGGTTTGCGCTCGATAGCAAGCATGACTTGAAGTTGAACTACTGATCAGGCTGTAGTTTTCCAAGCGAACAAAAAGGCGAGCCTTTGGTGCCAACATATTCACGGAACGATGTACTTTTTTCAAACTAGAGTATCTGTGGACTCGGTCCCATGCTTTGAATTTGCCCGTATTCCCTGTTCACCCACCAGAAGCTGACCTTTCCTCAAACAAGTTTACTACAGGCGATTCTTCGAGAGTCTATCAGGTCAGTGACCGTCTCTGCTCATACTGAAACGATGTTATCATGGAGTTACCGCCTGATGCACTCTTATGGGCTGCAGTCTGACGACACTTCCTGGCTGTATTTCTTTCTTATCTGATCCTTTTTTCTCGAGGAGTAGTGCTTCTAGTTGCTCACCAACCGTCTTGTGCAGATTATCCAGCTGGCGGATGTTGACTGCCTTCCCGAAGTTGTGAACCACACTTCGGTGAGTAGTCAGTCCCTCTTTTATTCGAATGATGCTTTTTACACGACGGTCTTCGTACGACTCATGCCGAAAAGGCCCGTTCAGCTCATTTTTTCCGGGCACTCCTTACTGATTTTCTAAGTGGTCTTCGTACTGCATGTCACGCTGATACTCTTCATATTCATAGATCCTCCTCCATCACTGCCGCTCGCAGCTAGCTTAGGGTAGTCACATGCTCTTACTGTGTTAGTTATCTTCATAGTATATTCGCACATCGAATGAGTACCAGTATTGGCGGGAAGTCGAAACGACAGTCATCGCGCAACAAGGGGTGACAACGATCTACATATCTTCAGGCAATGAAGGGGAACATTGCCTTCCTCCCCTTGGGATAAGCGCTTCCAAATTCCTTCTTGTAAGCGACGTGTTTCTTCGCAGCCCAAATGTACATTTGTCCGGTGGCCACGATCAAGAAACCATAGGCTTTGTTCCTCGTCAGAAAAAGCCTACATGCGTAGAAGAGACCTTACCAGTTCTGCTTCCGGTCATCAAGGCAATGGCGAACCATGCAAGACTTTCGAAGAAATAATTGGGGAAGGACACAAGTGAGAAACCGTATCCCTGAGGAATAGCGCGTTTGCGGGATCCAGATGGACGAAGGTTGCGGAGCTTGATGTGAGTGATCAGATTGGATATCTCGGCGAACTTGATTGTAAGGGAGCGTGAGACCCATAGACAAGATCACGAAAAAAGGAAAAGATAACTCACCATCCAAATTGCGGTACAGGCCCAGATGAAGATAGGGTCGTTCCGCGACGTACCACGAATATACGGGGACATCGCGGAATACTGAGGGCCGTAAATTGCCAGTGCTAGGAAGAGACCTATGTGCGTTGCGAATGTAAACTGTGAACTTCGCTTAATCATAGAAGATGCACGTACCGCTACCAATGTGATAATGGGCTGAACTATACGAGAGAAAAAGAATAAGTGAGAACCGGTGAGCAACAGTAGAAAGTCCTCACTTTTTGAAAATGTTCATAAATGGCATCGTGTCATGAGAAAAGCGGTGGATACTGGGGAGAACTATCTTAGCTTGACTCAGATGCACAAGAACGAATTACCCACAAGAGTGTCTCGAACTCGCGCTTCGCAAAGTGGATCATGACTAGCGCATATACGAACCTGAGTCGCATAAATGCCTGAAAGGAAGAAAAAAAAATGGGGGACACATACCGTTGCAGCATGCTATGGTAGACTGGACCGCCCCAGACGTATTCGGGGAAGTGGTATAATATGGGGTGTATTACAAGTGGGCCACCCTTTCCAGTCGCGTTAGTTCCAACAACAAAGCTCCTGGACGCGCTGACTCACGTATTCAACCAAAAAGACCGTCTTCCAGCTGATCTGGTGGCCAAGATCCTTGACGAGCAGCTCGCCCCCATCCATAACCCCAGCATCCACTAATTTAACCTCATCATTCAAAGTATCTTTGCTGTCTTTGAGAGTAATCTTTTGACGCGCGGGGTAAAACTGGGAGCAGGTGTCCAATGTTATGCGCCGCAGTTGAAACCAGACTCGGACTCACTCTGGAGAATTTTTTGGCGATGGCCGCCTTGACGTCGCCAATTGTCGCGTCCTCGACCTGTTTTCCCGCTATGTCGAACTGACTTGGAAGCCCACGAGCGATGGAGATGGGCTTTCCTGCCGGCGATACTGTGACGGATACCATCGTTGCGACAAAGTTGAGGGAGAGTGCACGTAATAAGTTGATCTTGAACGCGACTGCACTTCGGTTACTCGACTGGCAATTCAAACACATTCACCGACTCCCACGGTATAGGGAAGGGTTAACAAGTGCTTCTGCTCTTGTCTGCAGCTTGTGAAACAGTCAGGCTGCCGGTGTCGGTGAAATTCCTCACGTCATTCAGCTATAATCATAAATTTGAGGTTTTGCTTTGTAGGGGAGATACGATCGCTTTCATCCGTTCGATAAAGTGACCCACACATAAGTAGAACGATAGCATGCATTATGTAAGTTTTAAGTCTAAGTAAGGCAAAGCCTACACGAATCACTTTTAATTACGTAAAATTCCTTGTAAATACCATCCGGGAGCCGCTACGATCACTTGTCGGCCTTTCGTTCTCACTTTCTTGTGCGCTGCGTCGAGTGTCCTGGATAAATTCATGTTGTCGTTGATCTCTCGCAATGCCAAATATTCTGCTCGTCGATTCGGTCGGTCAGCTCAGACGTGCCTAACCAGTAGGTTTCATACCGGGCTTCGTTGGCGTCAAGCTGACCGGGAGCAACAGGACGAACATTTTCTGGAGTGTCCTCTATTGAACTGGAGTACGATGAGTACATCCCACCAAATGGCAACAAGACCGAACGACCCCTCGTTATCCTTCACGGATTTTTGTGGGCACCTCGTTAGCATCTCTCCTCTACAGCTGACCGAAAGAACTGTCGTACAGTGGCTCCAAGCGGAATTGGCAGTCACTCTCCAAGGCATTCGCGCGTGACCTCGAGCGCCCTGTATATACCCTAGTGCGTCCTCACTGGTTCTCTTTACAGTAACTCGTGTGGGGTGACGTGAAGCCGCGCAGGACCTTCGTAACCACGGCTCTTCGCCGCATGTTCGGCCAATGACCTACACGCACATGGCGGCGGATATTCTTAATTTTTGTCTGAGACTATCTTTATCAGATATATCCCTCCTTGGACATTCCATGTACGTTCACTGTCTTTTTCCCGGGCGTGGTCTCATGCCTGTTCACAAGGGGTGGAAAAGTCGCTATGACATTTGCTCTCAACCCAGAAACACCCACTGATCTTTTAAAGGATCTCATCGTGTCCGACATCGCTCCTGTACGCGCCAAAGTATCCGCAGACACTGTCTCACACATCCAAGGCATGGAGGAAGTGGAGACAAGCAATGTTTCTTCTCGTAAGGAGGCCAACGAAATTTTAGAGAGATTTGAAAAGGCACCCATTTTCTCACTTACCACGACCCGGAGACTGACTGGAGTTCTAGGATCCTAGTGTCCGCGCGTTTTTATTGACTAACCTGAACACTGGGCAATCACCGTTCAAGTTTAAAGTACCCATAGAGATATTGAAGGAAGGGAGGCCCGAGATCGAATCATTTCCCCATGCTCCCGGCGAGCAAGCATGGAATGGGCATGCATTATTCGTCAAAGGATCCAAGAGCAAGTGAGTTACATCCCTGCCGAAGAATTATGGATTTCTAATGGTACCAGATTCATCAATTGGCACAACAAACCGCTGATAAAGAACTTCTTCCCTGAGAGTACCATTGAAGAACTTGATACCGGACATTGGAGTAAGTCGACACATTTTGCACACCCACAACTGCTGACACTGTGTATAGTACATGCAGAAATGTAAGAGCTCGAGACAAAGCGTACCCTTGGTGATGTTTATTTCCCGTTTCCAGGCCCAATGAATTCAAGAAGCTTGTAGTGGACTTTGTGAAACGCTCCTAGTACACACCGGATGTCATCACATCTTGAAAAGTTTCTGACTGACATTTGTCTATTCAGGGTCGTCTCGCCCGAAGCAACCCACAACTGAGTACTGAGTTTCGAGTCATCTGGCTGACCACTAACAGCACTACGCCCTACTCCACATTTGATCTCCTTTGTCCATTTGGAGCTAAGGGAGGCACAGCATTGCCAGAGGCCTCGGTATCCCCTGTTGGTCTCTCGGTTGCCAAAATGGTCGGGGTAGGTGGCGAGTCCTCTACTTTGGTCGATGCCTGCGCAGGGTTCAACTCCAGACAGTTGATGCTATGAAGAATAAAGGTTGTTATCACCGTGAAATACGGTCAGTACTGAAAGTGTGACTGACGACTTGAGCAGCGTATAAAAGGCTGCTCCAAGCAAGGAGCCCAGAAACGGACCAACCCAATACTGAGAGCCGAACGAAGCTTGGCGAAATGACCACATGAAGTTTGGCAATAACGAGACGTACCACCCAGTGCTTGGAGTGCCCCGGAAAACTGAAACCGGTGACCACCGCGGGACCGAACGCACGAGCGGTGTTCATACTCGCGCCAGTGTAGAAAACAGCGAACCTGATCATGGTAAATGAGTGTCTCGTATCCCTGCGGTCAAGCCGACAGTGATTGACGCACAGGTGCCCGACAAACAGCGTTAGCCCGATGCCAACCTATACCATCAACGGTCAGTTACTGCTGAGTCAGAAGCAGATGAAAAAATCCACAGGAGCAAACGGCGTGACGGAATGTTTCTCGGCAGCCAACATGAGTACGGCGATGACCAACGCAGCCGTGATGAACATCTCTATGAACACACCCTGAGCCGAATTTACCCCTTGCTGCAGGAACGTGCTAGTAAACAACGAAACAGTCAGCCTTGCTCGTTTCGAAACCGGCTTCGGAAACCATACTTGACGCTGAGCGGTCTCGGGGTAAGACCGTATACAATTGCCGATGCAGCGATCGCCCCCACCATCTGCGCGATGCAGAACAAAACGAATCGGACAGGACCCACGATTCCAACGAGGAAGAGTGCCAGCGTGATGTTCGGGTTGAACAGTCCACCCGTGACACGATAAAACAGCCAAGCGGTGACGAGGAGACTAAATCCCATGGATGTCGCGATGTAGAGCACATGCTCAACGGTGGACCCGCTTTGGAGCGCCTCGCTGGTTGCGGCTTGAATGCCGCCCAGACCGAGAAGGAAGAAAAAGGTCGTCCCGACAAACTCGATAGTGGCGGCCGTGGCATCTATGGAAAATGACTGGAAGAGACGCTGTGAACTCCAGTATGAGGGTTTCGATTCGGACATGTCGGTGGATCAGGTTGAGCGGTCAGCCAAGTGCAAAAGGATTGTCGGGCTAAGCTTAGGAGGGTGACTGTTACACATCGTGAAGCCTTGTCGGTCACAATTCAAATCTGGTTTGAGAGTTGCAGTTCGTATTGATACGGTATGTTCGTGCTCCAGCTTCCTGACGAGTCGTTGTGGAATATGAACGACGGTCCTCCTTGGTCAGCCTAGGATATATGGGGAGCAATCGGGGTCAAACCCACTGGGACTCAAAAGTATGGCGATGGTTGCTCTTCGTTGGATAGAATGCGTGAAGCTCAGTAAATACTATGGATGTTTTGTGACACATGCATGTTTAGTAACCGTGTATCTCTCATTGTAAACTTCGATAACCACCCAGAGTGACAAGGCTGCCGTCCGGGCAAACTCGATCATCGCGGCTGCGGCTGATAGGACAAAAGGGGAGAGGGTAACATTCATAGCTCCTCCAAAGTCGAACGATGGAACTTGCAACTGAGTTGTGGGTGGTGTAGATGTTTCTTATGCCTTCACGGCCATCTGTGATGAAAGAAACAGTATGATTCAGTTTTCGAATGGGGATATATGTGGGATCCAAGAGTTCACCTTTTAGAGAAAACCATTGACGAGGTAGGCTATGGGCAAGGTTCGAGATCAGTCCCAACCTTTACTGGACCTGCTCTTTTTCGCGGTACTCCGTTTGTCCTTTTGCAACCGTCTACGCGCACCATCCGCCTTTTGAAAGCTAGCTACACGTTCCCGTTGTTCCCGAGTTGGAGATTTTGTAATCAAACTCGCCGCTGACTCTGCAACCAAGGCATGTAGCTGAACAGGGCAAATCGTAAAACAAAGGAAATGAGTCCCAAACTGGTACAGACCTTTGCAAGTACATCGTCTACGTTAGATGCTTGAGAGCGCGAGGCACTGGATGTCATCAAGAGAGAATGCGTCGATTTCACGTAGTACGGCTATAAAAAAAGTGGTCATCAGGGAGGTCGGCATACCAATACGATGAACAAAGCTCACACTCCGCATCAGGCTCTCCCGCGCCCATAGCGGTATCCATGGCGCATCGACGCGACAGCGAGCAGTTACTTTGGTGGATAGCTTGTTGACGTTCTGAACAGGACATTATCAGCCACGAAACCTCCCCCATTCAAAGACCTTTCTCGGTGTGATCGGATTACTCAACTTGACCACCAGGACCACTGCTGCGTGAGAACGAGAGTTCGACCAAGTCTTTGGGGACGGCCGCCGCGGTTCGGAAGCTAATTAACCAAGCGCGTGCCTCTTTTTCGTGCTCGGGGGCTAGGAAAGGGATTGCAGGAGGCTTCGGAAGATTTGGGGGACCGTGAACCAATCTAATGCTGTTTTTTTGGCCATGGAGGAAATAGACTGAGAGTCGCGCGCGTAGACATGCCATTGCAGGTCACGTTGTGTAATATGCAGAAGTGTTGGTGCTTGTCGGTGAGCAAACTTGAAGCTTCACACATTTAGATTCCACACCTCGCTTATCCAGTCACTAATGACAAGCGCACGCGTTTGGGCGTTTTGTTGACGGGTACGGCATACGTTGAATCGGGCCTAGTCTTGGGGAATTTGCCGTTGGCCACTGGGGCAGTGTGGTTCAACCCCATTTATTGGCCTGTCTCATCCACGGCCTTCTATTTTTTATTTCTTGACCAGGATGCCACGACCTCAACCTCCTGCAGGTTTTATCACAATAGGTCCTGGAGTTTACATCAGTCTCGCTCCTATGAGCGCGGCTGCCTTGCAGCCGAACGACTCTGCACCAAAGTATGTCTGTTTCGGCTAACCTGTGATGTCTGGGGTGACGATCGTCTTCCACAGTGTAATCCTCATCTTCGGTTGGAGTACGTTGACCGATGTAAGATTCGAGTGGGAACCGAACTGATCGTTCCAACAATTAGTGGGTGCGCTGACACGCCATCTGCAACACTATTCCCGGAAATACGCCGAATTATACCCCCAGGCTACACAGATCATTGTGAAGTGTGGACCGTCCTTCTTCTGGACCTCGG